>SSNR01000024.1:1941888-1999868 GCA_006937965.1 Callopanchax toddi
GTTTATTGGGCGGATTGTTGTCTGTTTTGGAGATGATCAGCATCTGATTGTTAAAATGTGAGAAAACACTAAATAAATGCTGACACCTTTACAGTTGTATTTGGATAAAAACACATCAATACAGTCATGGTGTGTGTTACATTAAGGTCAGTCTGGTGATGGAAATACAGCATATTATTCATAACTATGTTTTAATTAGTGTTAAATTGTGTTAAATCGTATTTTTAAATCATGTTACCATAGTGTGACCGTTACATTTTCAAAGATTTCTTCTACAGATGTCATATTACTGCAGTAGCACAGAGAAGAAACATCAAATATTGGTGTTCCTTCATGTTTTTCATAGATGTCAATACATTTTAGACACAGAAGTTAAAGTTTTTAACTTGGATGGATTTGAACTCAGCCCTTTAGAGCTCTGAAGTCTCCTATAAAGTACAGAAAATACATTTAGAGAGCAAAATAGCACAAACACCAATAACAAGTGTAAAAAGTGTGCTGATCAAGCACTGCAGAAAAGCATGGCAATATAAAGAATCTGAAATCAATATTTGCAAGAGAAGTATGCATGCATTATTCAGAGCCTGCTTTGATTTACATGTGAGAGTAAAAAAACATTATGTAGGTTCATGTTATGTGTTCTAATATTACTATTGATTTCAAACAGACAGCAATCTTTTTCCCCTCACTAACAATATTAAATCAGTTCTTTTCTTTGTGTGAGTATGATCATACTTAAATAGATCTCTTTAGCAATTAAGTTCATAAACCCGTGGTTTGGGAATGAAAAGAGCTCAGAGAAAAATAAGAGTGAAGAGCGACATGTGAAGCACTTCAGCACAAAGGACTAAGCTGTGACTAAGTTTCCCCTCCACATCATTTGTCCAAGTACTTAAGATATTTTTTATGCGTGCACGATGACAACGCCTGCGTACGCCGGTGAGGAGCATATGGCCCCTGTGTTACAAATGCGCTGAATAATTAACACTGATACACGCATTACCCTTCTGTTGATCTGGAGTTGAATTATTCACCCTCAGATCCATTAGTGTGATCTCATGAACACACTCACATTCAAATATCACAATGTCACGTCCATGTGATTGTACAACCTTTTAAAAAATAATAACACAGTATAGCGTGAAGAGGCATTCAAATCTGAGCTTTTAGGACACAATTAGTTGTGGTCAGGGTTACTTGAGTCCACGTTGTTTTATTATTGTACACACAAATTCCTCTTGGATTATAATAAATGTAAAAAGAAAGGATGACTTTGTGGTTTTACAGAAACACCAGTCGACCTGCAGAAGTCCTGTTTAGTCCTGCTAGCTGATGGCTAACTGTGACCAGGCTACATGTTAATTTGCATGTAGAACTGACAACGGAGATCAGATTTTACCGCCATGAGAAAACACCCGTACTTATAATCTTCCACTGTTGGTCAGATCATTCGGGATGCATGTTATTGCCAAAGCTGAGCAGGACCATCAGGATGAGTGTGCATGCATCAACACTGAGTGTGCATGCATCAACACACACTCACTTGTCAGGTGGAAGCAGAAGGAAGGAGAGTGAGTTTGTGTGTGTGTGTTTGCCTAACTGAGACAGGCTGCAAACAAACACCACCTGCACTGTTTCTGCTTCTTCACTAAGTCTTTGTGCAGTCTTAATATTTACCCTGCAGGACCGTGTTCCTTTCACAACTGGCACATTGGTGTCATTATGGAACATCCATAGCTTTTGGCTTTGGATGAAATTTAAACTCGTACTGTTGATCTTGGGGAAACCCTGTTCCTGATGAATAACCTGCGTTTTCTCTTATCATGACTCAGCATTTGCTCTCTGGTTTTCCCCCTCATTGGGCTGCTTGGAATAAAAGCCAGTCTGCAGCCATTGAAGCATGCTTATTAAGCTCTCAGAAGGCCTGAGTCAAAGTAGTGCTGCCATAATAAATTGTAATTATAGCTGTCACTGTATCATTAATCTCCAAAGACAGTTTCCTCTCTCACAGTTGAAATCGCAGGGCAAGAAGCTGTTATATATAGTCCTACAATTAAACATGTTAGACATTGAAGACAAGCTAGCTATTGATTTGAAAAGGTAGAAACCAGATGTCGTCAAAGATCAAAGAACAATCACAAAAACTCATACAATTTGGAAGAAATAACTAAATTGCAGTTATTGTCTTGTAATTTAAGCTGATGATGAAAAGAATTACCGTGATATCCTCATCATTATGAGAGCAAGAGCCTGATGATATCTAATTTGTATTTTTGACAGCATTTGATCCATAAATATGGTGATTTTTGTGTTTGCTTTGACCATGAACTGCTGTGAATCTCTTTACAATCTTTGTGTATAGAGCAGCATTTTTACATTCCTCAACATTAGATGCTTTTATGTCATTTCACATTTGCCAGTTTCACAGCCTCGGGTATCAGGAGAAAGGCTCAGCATCAGGTATCAGGGGGAAAAAATCAGCCAGACAACAAAGCATCAGGTATCAGTAAAAAGCTGTCAAACAAAAAAACATCAGGTATCATTAAAAGCTGTCAGGCAAAACATCATCAGGTAACAAAAAAACCCGTTGAACTTTTCATCAGACAGTTTAAAGTGCCTGTGACTCCATATTTAAATCACTTTATATTAAACAGGTGTAATCTTTGATGCCTCTAGATTAGCGTTGCACCATTATAACTCAAAATACGCTGTAATTATTTCCTAACGAGCAACTCAGAGATCAGAAGAAAGCGCCGCCTTCCGGTTCTGCTGGGTTTCTCCTTATTTGGCAGCCTGACACTTCTGCTGCAGTAGGGGGCAGTGCCGTCGCGTGAAAGAGAAACGAAACTGAAACTAAACACTACACGGTCTATGGGCAATGGCGGCGGCACTGCCTCGCTCCAGTTGTCGTGAACGTGCATGTGGGAGGAGAATTGACCATATAAGCAAGTCCGGATCACTATGACCTCATAGCGGGCTGGAGTGAAAAAAACTGTTTGAAACCTGGGTCTGAAATCTGGAAGAGCTTCTCACTGGCTGGACTAGGAGACAGATGGACGCCGTTTTTTGCTCTTTCTGGCAGGTTTAAGGTGAGAACTCAACGTTGCAACAAGATAGATAAGTCAGAAAACATGGAAACCGATGTCATGGGCACTTTAAGAAATGTGATGGATTTTTTCATACCTGATAAATTTAATCTGACGGTTTTTTGTTTTTTTTATTTTGCTGATGCTTTTTTGTGTAAATGATGTTTTCCTGAGCATTAATATAGTCCTTTTTGGTCCAAAATCTGGAGATCCTTGAGCCAACATTTGGTGGATCAGTGAAATATCTGGGCCAAGATTTTTGTTTTTCATTCACTAGTGATTGTTTTTGATTTAAAAAAAAAGTTCATCCCGTGCTTTTTTTTTTTTTTACTAAGTTACCAGAGTCCACACAGAATCTTAAACTCACAAATTTCAGTTTAAGATTTGCCATGCCTATGCACAGTAACTTGTTAGAAAATATTACTTTTGTCATCATTAGCAGCACAGAAATAAACATGTTTCTACTGAAAGAAGATGAAAACAAATTAGAAACATTTGTTAGTCAAAGAGTCTCAGGAGGCCTTTTGAGACCATTAAGCTTTCCGTGGTTTTTAACATTGAACCAATAACCAACTTGTGCTATTTGTTCTTCAGCTAAAGTAGATTTTGCTTTAATTATCTGTGGTAGACCACAAAATACTAGTATTCATAATAATTCAACCATTGCTGTGTAAAAAAGAATCACTTAAAGTGATTGCTGTTTTGTGCAGAGACACTATGCTGTATGTATTTATCATGCATTTATGTGTAATTGCATTATACTTTGAAAGCCCTTCGTCAATCACTTATCAGCATAATGTGTGGTCTTACTGGTGACGCTGCACTTTAGCTCAGCTAGTGGTTTTGTAAAAGCTGCTGAGCTTTTGGAAAGTGAGGAGAGTGTGTCTGTTCTGTGTGCACTTTGGGGTGATTATTGAGATGGATCAGCCTGCTGCCAGAAGTCGATCTCTGACCTGCACAGTCAGGTACACCAACACTGACCCGCCTGCTGCACATACACAGTTTATCTACAACACCCCGTCTGCCTGCTTCAATTTTGTTTATATGTCTTATTTTACAAGTACAGTTGAACACTCTGCTGTTTATTTTCATAAGGCAGTAATGTACAGATCTACTTCACCGCTGAAGCATAGTGTTCATGGATACGCAGCAAAAACACAAATAAAAAATTAGAATGTGTTTGCCATCTTTCTCCTCCTCTTCCTCTCTTTCTGTTTTTCATGTCTTTCCGTCTTCTCTCTTTCTAGGTAGCGGTGAAGATTATAGACAAAACCCAGCTGAATCCTACCAGTCTACAGAAGGTGAGTTGGTGTTTTATGGCCACCTGGTAACACTGATGTCTTGGTTACATTGCTCACATCTATTCCATTAGTCATTCCTGCTTTCCTGCTGCTCTGTTTCTCTGCTCTTTGAACTCAGGATGTGCTGTTTTACATAATGTAATCAGATGCAGTCAGGAGAGACCACAAGACTTGTTTAAACCCTCACCTCCCCTGCTTTTCATTCTTAAATCTGTTGTTTTTTTGGTGAAGAGGAGCTAAAAATACACTTACCAGCCTGGTTGTCACTCACCCTTGTCCTGCAGTCAAAATAACCAATTAGAACAAAGAGTATGGACAGATTGCTGAGCTTTAGTGCTGATTTGTTTTGCTGATAAATGCACTCACACACATAAATATATGCATACTATATGGTCCTTATGGTAGATTTGACTGTGTGGATGGAAAACATTCACTGCTCCAGCCAGCATCACCTACTGTGAGTCTAAAAATAAATCAAGTGTGCAAGTAACTGAGGAATTCTTCTCATGGTCAGGACATTATCCCAGCATGGTTACTGGCTTCTCTTTGTGTTCCAGTGTTTTGTGAAAGAAAAGACAATTTACTTCTAATTTTATAGCCACAGAAATGACTGTTGATTTTTTATTTTCCCTCCAAGCACTAAGGATGGGAAACATTTCTCCCTCAAGCACGTAAATTAGATGAAATTTGTTAAAACTTGCACGTTTTTAGTCTGATGGGACATGTATAGCACTGTTATGTTGGCATTGTTCTGCACCCGCTAGACACATCTGTAATTGTCTTGGATCTTAATGGAATCTGACTTCAGTTCTTCAGCCAATCAGTGTGAAGACGCCGTGAGAATTTCAAACCCTCAGTTCAATCTAATTTGACTGAGATAAATTTCATTGTGTGAGCTCCTTTGTTTAATCACCCATTGTGTGAGTCCTAATCTGTACACAAAGTGTGGTGATAAACATCTGAAAACATTTTATGTGTCATTGAGATTCTGCTCACGGTGACTCAACCAGCTCAGGTCTTGTCGAGGTCGTGGGTGTTTTTTTAAATTTTTTCCTCTGGGTGGTGTCGCTCGCTTCCTGGAGAGGAGCATAGCAGGTCAGATATATCATGTGAGCCTGCACACCAATCAGGATGCCTGTGATCAATTATTCAACGTTCCTTTAATATGTCAGCTGCAGTGGACCCGAGAGGGGCAATATGGGGAAGTCTTTAGCTTTTTATGGGAGATGAGCTGTTACTGGTGTGATGGCATGAATGTACATGTGTACATATGTTACATTTGTTTGCATGATGTTCCTATATTTGCATTGAAAGTATAAGCATCTTTATGCTCTCTGCTATAGATTCCCGTAACGCTATACAGATGTGCCATCTGCAATGCAGAAGCTTGTCTTGCAATGCAGCAGTCGTCTCCTGGATTAAATCGATTGTCTCACTGACTCGTGTGTCCTGTGCTGTCTTTGTTAAAGCTTTGCCCTGTGGATAATTTAAAGACAGATTTCTCCCTTGATGTAATTTTTTTGGATTAGTACCTCCTCTGACTTTGGTGCATCCAAAACTTGTCTGTAACAAACAATGAGTCATTAGCTCTGTCATGCTCCTTTTTCCTGCATTTTTATTGCAAATGAAGGCCTTAATTTTTAAATCAGACTACTAGAATATATGTACCATAGACAGGTCAAAGCCAGAAAGAAAGAAATATATGAATTATTTTACAAAACATAATATTATTTCATTTTATTTCAATGTTATTTACTGTTTCTAAATGTTGTCGGTTTATTCCCTGAAGCTGTTTGGGCTCGTTCTGCTTGCTGTGTTCTTACTGTGACCTTTACGATGGAAAAAAACTGATGAAAGGATGTAAAATTTAAGAGGCCGTACACACCCTCCTCCTCCTTCATTATTGATAATGCGGTCCTTGTAGTGTCATGGGAAAACACCAGTCTTTAGAGCTGAGCAAACTATTTCTATCGACAGCTACAAACAAGAGGCATAATTATCGAATAAATGATTGGTGCATTCGGTCTCATACACTGTGCAGACTTAGGGAACATTGTATGACTTGTGTTAATGCTCAACAATTTCCTCAATCAATTTAAAATTTAAAATAAATTGAATAGAAAGAAAATAAATATGAATTTGTTGTGAAACTTTAAATCTGTGTTGATTTTTTGGGTTGTTTTTATAAGAAAATTTGCTCAACTGGCAGAATGAATAAAATAACTACCGTAATAATTTTCTTTAAAGCCACTTGCTTATTCTGATTTAATAGACCAATTATAATACAATTGCACTGGAGGGATAATTGTTTCCTTGTAGCTTCATGTTTTTTTCTCCCCTCTCGTTTGTGGTTATTTTAACGTTTTCGTCTTTGTGCATTTTATGGCTTAGATTTGTTTGGTCATAGCTCTAAAGTTAATCAATTTAAAGACTGATGCATTTGTTTGAGACTTTAATACGTTGTAAAAAATGTTTTATTAGAGATGCATTACAAAATTGTCTGGCGATCAGCTTCATCAATAATTAGGCGATCTAACGTTCAAAAATCTGATTTTTCTTTTGACCTGTAAAAGCACCACTGTCATGCATCAATAAATTGGACATTTTTCCAGTTTGTGTACTCACTATCGCTAAAAGCTAGTCAGTGCTAGCAACAGATTGCCCATGTGCAAGTTTTTATTTCCAGAATCATAATTTTCAAGTAAAACTGTTCAATGTATTTATAATTCTTTGAGATAATTCAAATCAGCCAAAATCAGCATCGACAACTCAGACCTGTACAAGAATTGAAAATTTATATCGGCCCTCAAAATCACTGAATCTCTATTATTATTATTAGTACAACATCTTATTTATACCCATGTTCTCAAAAAATATGCATACCTACTCAATCACTTCCTTTGTATAAAAGTAAAAATGACATAAAAATGATTTTGCTTGGTTTGAATTGAGCAAATGTTTATTAAAAAAACAAGATGCTCAGTAATTGTTTCCCTATTTTCATAGCACTAAGTGCTTAAGCTATAAACTGACTGTATCATCTACAGAAATTACCACACTGTACACAATGACCTCAGGTTAACTGATGCATTTAAAAATAATGCATCCAAGCATTTTGTTTCCTCCTCCTGCTCGGACTGGATGTTGATGATGAAACGTTCTGTAGTCGTGGTGAATCAGGCTAAGAAGAAGCGCTGATATTTTTATTTATGTTTCGGATGGTTTGTGTGGGTGAGTTTGGCTTCATCTCTCCTCCAGTCACTGTTAACAGTTATTCTTTCATGTTATTCTGTCAAAATGCCACTGATCCCTGTTTTTGTGGTCTCAAAGGAGCCAGGCTGTGGGCTCACCATCTGGCACTGCAGGCGCATCAGTAGATCCTATAGAGCCACTTTCAGGCAGCCACACACACACACACATGCATAGACATACGCAGGAGATTGTTTGAATCATGCTAACGGCTGTAGCTGGCAGAACGTCAACAGAACCTCACAGTTTTGGCAACATTTCACTCATGCATGCATTCCTGTGTGTACTCATTATTTTCTCTCAATCTACAGATTTACCGGTACTTTGTTTAATATTACAATACAAAGAGGTGAATTCTGTGTTTAAAAGCCAAATGATTTTATCTCATATTTTCTGACTCTTATCTCTTCCACCCTTGTGTTTCACGTCTATTATTTTATTTTAATGAGAGCTTAATCCAGTGATTCACGTGGTAAGAATGAAACTCTGGTCTGATCCGGCCTGATTTACGGCTCGCCGGTCCCTGTTCTCACTCTGCGGCTGTTTGAGTCTAACAGGAAATGAGATCAGCTGAGCTTCCAAAGCACCTCCTTACATCCACCACAGGAAGTGCATCACATGTCATCTGTGGTCAGGGATGTTGACGTTGTCATGGATTTAAGGCGTTTCAGCACTAAAATAGGCCTTTCAGTTAATCCCCTCTTCCACTAAACAAATGCTGCACTCATCCCACCACCCACTGCACTCTTGATGCCTTCTAATCTGTAAATAAGAGTTGTATCTTCTTTTTTTTGCTTCTACAGCATCAGAAATTCTGCTAAACACAAATCAATTTAATTTTCTGCCTTATTTTCATGTTTTTATGTAGTATTCTGTGATGTTTCCTGATATTTAATAGGGCCAAAAAGAGCTCATAACAACAGATTGCAGGTCAGTTTTTTCATGCCTGTTGCAAAAACTCCCATCACAGGGTCAACCTTTCATAATGGTTGTTGTTTACGTCTGTCCTTTGCCTGCCACTCTGCATTAGCCAATGAAATGCAGCCGAGCCCATGGGCCAGAGGAGCTTTGGTGTTGTTCAGACGGGTGGAATGTGATTAGACAGACAGCGCAGCGTCCGAGGTGAATCATAGCTCGAATCAAATTTCGAAGCTGCTAAGATATGCAGGGTTTCACATGGACGATGATGTCTTAGGTGCTGCTTGGCATTGATAAAAGTTGTGTGTTTATTCTGTCTTTGTTGTGATGAAACAGAGATAGGTGAGACAAAGAATGGAGCCAGTTCATCCTGAAAAGAGGATGAGCTAGGACAGTTTGTCTTTTAGTCCATCTGTCTGCCCTTGTTTGTCTCTCTGTGTTGCACGGCCTTCCTTTGGCAAACAACAAGCAGTGATTATTTACTGCTTGTGAGGTTTTCAAGTACAGTTTTCACACATTATAACACCCATTAGAGGGATGAAGACTTGCAGACCACTCATCCTATCAATAATCTCCGTGTTGGATGAGCAGCTGCGCTGCAGCGACTGAAATAGTCCAGCCAGTTCCTGTAAGTGTCCCCTGTCAGATATCCTCCGTTCTGCTCCTTCTGCACGCGGACTCTGCTGTAATTAAGGCTAGTTTGGGTGGCTGGATGCCTCTGGGAGATTGGAAATAGGTCACTGGCACAGACTACCGAGATTCAGGCACATTAGAAACCGTGTGTCTTTGTGTGTGATGTTTGTTTCTGTAACCATTCTTGTGATATTTAAATTAGCAGAAATTATTGTTTACTTTTTTTTATTTTCCTCAATGAAATTTCATTCTTGATATTCACAGCTGACTCACTGTGTTCACAGCACATCTTTAAAACTGATTTATGCCATCCTGTTACTCCCCCTGTGTCTGTGGATATTATTGATAGTGATAGCAGACTGGATCAAAGATCTCAAACTCATTATCTCCCCTTGGCCTCCATGGTGGCTGCGTCTCTATTGAGTTCGTATTGACAGGCTCCGTGCTTGTTGTCGTTTTCCACTGCCCTGCTCAGATTTGTTCTAGTTTTTGTTTCCAAGCGGCTGCACGCGTGCTTCCCATGTGAGGAGCTCCAGGGTGGTGACGCAAGCAAGACAGAGAGAGTAAACGAGACAAAGAGGAGGAGAGATAAGAGGTCAGGACGAAACACTGACTTAAGTCCATCATCATCATCCGGAACTAGAGAGTCTATTAAAGAATCAGCAAAACAGATGCAGATCTGATGCTGTGACTTATGTATTTGTCTTGCACTGCGGGACATCTTCTGGTTATTGTGTCAGTGTGTTTCCACTCTAATTGACTTTGTTGCCATGGGGGAACCTCTGAGGCCCGTGCAGCAGCTGATGAATATGGAGCAGGGTTCGCCACACAGGAGACGCTTATTATTCTGAGCTACTCAGGAGCTGAAACATTTATGTAGGTAAAAAGCTGGTCCAATAACAAAGAGAGACTGTTATTGTCACACGTACACCTCTTGTTCCAAAGGTGAAATAAGAAATACATTTAAAATTTGCAAATGCAGAATGCTGCTCTAACGTGCAACACAGCAACTTTGTGCCGTGCAGGCTTGTGAAGGAACACTGAGCTGCTTCTGTTTCGTATGAAACGGCAAAGCAGAACAGCCTCTGATTCACAAGAATTCATTTTACACATAACTAATGTGTGCAAAAGGGCTTTTTGTTTGAGGGTGTTCTAAACTAGCCTCTAGGCTGGAGTTATGCAACTGGTTTTCACAGGGATGTTGTTAAGTTCAAAAAGTCTGTTTTGCAAATGAGATATTACAGGCAGTTCAAAATTCAGTATCATTTGCTAAAGAGAATCACTCCATTTCATGGTGGCTTTTTTGTGCATTTTGGTAACCTTGTAGAAGATTAGATGCAAATAAAGCTACATAGCACTTAAAAAAATACTTTTTTTAAGCTTAAGGGCCCAAAAAAACCCCCAAAAGTCTGAACAAAACATGTTGTAATCAGAACGGAAAAGGTGAAAAGTAAAGATTATATCACCACTAAACTAAAAGTACTGGTGGCACTAACCCTTTAATGCACAATTTTGCTTCTGTGGCTACAATGTAGCTTACTGCCATCAGCGTGTGAATGACTGACTGATGTAAGCGCTTCGTAGTTCATTACTTAGAAAAGCCCTATACAAAGGCACACATTTACATTTACAGTCTCACTTTATACACTACCATAAGGAGAATAATACAATAATAATATAACATTACTCATTTGTTTGTCTAACACATAATTCAAAGTCAAAATGCATGTTGTTCACCTGAGTTACTGTTTGAAAAAGTCCTGAAAAAGTACATTAAAACAAAAAACCATTCGGAATGTATTTTTAATGTCTAAAAGTGGGAATAAAAGGCTTAAAGGAAACTAATCTCTGACTGAGATGGTTATAATTCATGCATAAAAGAGGTAAAAACAAGAATAAATGTTAATTGCAATTATTTGACTGTTTAAAATATTTTATGACCATGTCAGCCATTTTTTTTCTAAATAATAATAGAAAACTGTTTCAGGGTTTGTTTTAAAAAGCCACAAACCTCAGGCTCTGTAGATCTAATCAAACATTACTGAAACTTTATTTACTAGTACTGTATTTTTTAATTATTTACTTTACAGTCGAATATCATTTTCTAGTAAATATTTCTACTAGTAATAACAGTTAATGTGGTGATAAACTACAGCAGCGTTGTTCATTTTAATTAAGAAAAATACCAGCTAGTGCAGCTGGTTGAGTTGTATTTTATTTTATTTTGCGGTACAAGTAAATAATAATTAATATTTTGATTTGAAAAGGTGAAAGGTCTCTAAAAAGAGAGATCTAAGAGAGCAAGTAGAGACAGGGAACAGAGGAATAACTGAATGAGACGGAGTACCTGTATGAACCAGACTGCAGCTGAAAGCTCCCACAGAGCTGGGCCTGCTCACACTGGTATAATGTCTGAGTCTGATGACCTAGAAGCACACACACACGCATGCACACACACACACACACACATACACTATCCTGGAACTTATGTAAGACCCAGAGGGCCATAAAGAAAGTCACACTGGCACACACACACTTATCACGCATAAATTCCCATATGAAGGTCATTCTACTCATTTTTTAAAGACATCAGATAAAATCTTTTGAGTCAGGATCTTTTTTACTCAAAGTCAGTAAAGGGTTAAATCTGTGTATCGTCTCAGGTGTCTGTACTGTACTGTAGGTGAAAAATCCCTGTCAAGTCAGTGCTGTAACATGACGCTTGAGCTCGGCTTCGACTGGGAAATCAGGAGAACGTAAATGATTAAACAGCACCTCTATGTGGCTGCAGGAGCTCAATTGACACAAACGTGCACGCTGACACCGAGGCCGCGTTTAGGACTACAGCTCTGGAGGTTGACTGCACTCAGCTGTACAACATGCTGCTCTGAGGAAATGGACTGGAAGATGTTCTACTACTAGGGTTGTTTCTCCTTAGGCTGGATGGAAACAGCTCCACTGTGTTTTGTTTTTAAGAACCGCAAGCATCTGTGTGATTTCACTGCCCTTTATGCATATTCGCTAAAAGATGATGATATCAAGAATCAGGCTCTGTATGTGTGTGTGTGTGTGTGCTGCTCTGCGGTGTGTGATGCTGCTGAGTGGCTGTTGGTATAACCAATAATGTGGTTTACTTCCCTGCAGCTTAGAGTTGTAATTCTGTAGATTATCTGAGTGAAGAAGAGTTTAGTGCAACATTTTTTCTTAATGCTTCATGCAGTATAGAACTCCCATGATCCTCAGGTCCTCATCTGGTCTGATCTACTTCACTATTTAAGGTTTTGCTTATGTTTGAGTTATCTGCTCTTAATTTCTCAGTCTGCTTACCATGCCATCTTCAGACAGGTTTTATAGCAGTTCCACTTGATATGGGTCTTTAAATATTAAATGTCCCTTTTTGTTTCTGTGTTTCAGCTTTTCAGGGAAGTGAGAATAATGAAGATTCTGAATCATCCTAACATAGGTAAGATCAACCTTTTACCTTAATTGATTACAGCAACTCTGTAGAACAAGCTAAACCACTGCAGCTCACTTCTGGAATCAGCAAAAGAGTTGTTAAAAAGTGATCATGCTTACAAATCTGCAGTTTTATAGAGAGTTGTTAAATTTTGAGAAGACGTTATTAATAGTATCTTCTGCTGTTTTGATGCAGAGTAGTAGTTTCTGAGCCAGATTAAACTTTAAAAAATAAATCCCTCTTTTCTTCTTTGTTATGCTTTTTATAATGCAGTAAAATTGTTTGAGGTGATTGAAACTGAGAAGACACTTTATTTGGTGATGGAATATGCAAGCGGTGGTAAGTAAAGCATCAATTTCTTTTCAGATTTTTAGTTCTGTAATTTGAGTCCAACACTTGAGCTAATTACCTTTTCACAATTGATGCACATGAATACAAAGATCATAGCTGATTTATTAGTGATATGAAAAGAGAATTAACTTCTTAGTTATTGTTCTTATTATAGGGGAGGTGTTTGACTATCTCGTGGCTCACGGCAGGATGAAGGAGAAGGAGGCCAGAGCCAAGTTCAGACAGGTGAGTCATCGGTGTTGCAGTCATCATTCCATCACTGTTTTCTAAAGGGAGACCGCATACACCAAAATTCAGCTTTGTCACCGACTAGCAGGAAAGACAGAGTGCAGATATCTTGGTTAGAGGGAGATGATGATCTTTAAGATGCTGCTCTGACATCTAGTGGCCAAAGCTGTGCAACAACAGCTACAGTCTTTTCTGAATGGCAGTGGTGGATTCTGTCATAAAATTGTACCATTATCAATATTGGGGGAAGTTTTTTTGTCCTTTTTTAAATTACGTCTAATGTTTGGCTGCATTTCAGATTGTGTCTGCGGTGCAGTATTGTCATCAAAGGAGGATAGTACACAGAGATCTGAAGGTGAGAATCTAAATTATTCCTGATGAGGATCCATTTCTTGTTGGACTATCAACAACATGCACGTGCTGCTTTGCTGTTTCTCTCCTCGCCTCAGGCTGAGAACTTATTGCTGGATGCAGATATGAACATCAAGATAGCGGACTTTGGCTTCAGCAATGAGTTCACTGTTGGCAGTAAGCTGGACACTTTCTGCGGCTCCCCGCCATACGCTGCTCCTGAACTCTTCCAAGGAAAGAAGTACGACGGTCCCGAGGTGGACGTCTGGAGTCTCGGGGTTATCCTCTACACACTGGTCAGCGGATCACTGCCCTTTGACGGACAGAACCTAAAGGTGGGCAACTGTTTTAGGGAGCATCACATACTCACACAGACAGACAGGAGAAGTAAATATTTTAAAATCTGCTAAAATTTTCTCTTTAAAATATGTAAAATGAGCAAAAACTCATAAAGAAACTCGGAGACTCATGTAAACAAACTTTTCCTAATTCCAAAATTACTCATCTACAACACATTTCAGTTTTTTCTCAAGGTAATTTTGTGGGAATGAATTGCCGGAGGTATTTCTGATCACTTCTGACCTGTTTAAATGCAGGATGGGCTGCATGGTGGCACAGTTGATAACTCTGTTGTGCAGCAAGAGTTTGCATGTTTTCCATATACATGTGTGGGTTTCCTCTGGGTACTCCGGTTTCCTCCCTCAGACCACAACATGCCTGTTAAGTTAATTGTAAGTCGCTTCTAATAAAAGCATCTGCTAATAAACATAAATGGTCAACTTCCTATTCTTTCTTCACTTAAGCCAATTCAATCTGATGTATGTCCGCTTTGCTTTTACAGCAAGGTCCAAAAAAGATACAACCAGGATTAAATGAAGTGTTAAAACTTGTTTTGATGTTTAAATAACATTTAACTGAATTTAAGTAAAGCTTTTCTGCAGTTTTGAATAAAACAGTATAAAGGAAGATTAGATCCATTGCAGACGATCGATTGATGCATGTTTGTCGCTGGGTTGAGTGACCTGTCGTTGTTGTTGCACCCATCAATCAATGCTTTTATGTCAGCGACTGATCGTTTGACTACATGTGGTGTCAAAGGGTTTGCTTGGTGAACTCTTCCTCAACTCTACAGAGCAACAAAAGACCTAAAAGAGAATCAATGTTTGAATCTATCAGACATTTAATGATTGTTTAATGTCACTCTGTAATAAATGAGTGAATCAGCAGCTTTAAATAACTTTTATGTGTTTTTCATCATTTTCCTTTTCCAGATAAATGAACAAGGCAGCTATCGTGTTAATTTTTGTTGTTGTTTGGTGTTTAGGAACTAAGAGAGCGAGTTCTGCGGGGGAAGTATCGCATTCCTTTCTACATGTCCACAGACTGTGAAAACCTGCTGAAGAAGCTGCTCGTCCTCAACCCCGTCAAACGGGGCAGTTTAGAGGTAGCATCAGTGTCACCACCAATCAGACAGTTACTGCTGTTAATTATAAACAAACAGGACACTTTTATTTGTAGCCATATCAGGTGTAGGTTTGGAAATAATTGTTTTATTTTTTATGTCTTAGCAAATCATGAAAGATCACTGGATGAACGTGGGCCACGATGACGAGGAGCTTAAACCTTACGTCGAGCCAGAACCCGACTTTAATGATTCATCCAGAATAGGTGTGTGTCAGTCAGTGTGTTTTTTAGTGATGCCATTATTGAACAAACAGCTGAAACTCTCTTTCTTGACTCCTCCTCCAACAGAGCTCATGGTGACGATGGGTTTCCCTAAAGATGAAATCACAGAATCTTTACAAAACCAGAAGTACGATGAGGTCATGGCCACCTACCTGCTGTTGGGCCGAAAAGCTCCGGAGGTGAGTCTTCTTTGACTCCTCGCCATAATTTCTACGCCACATCACATCATGTGACTGGTCTCTTCTGCTTCGTGTTGCAGTTTGAGGGCAGCGAGCCTCAGACTAACAGTATCCTGGGTCAGCGACAGCGACCGACCAGCGACATCAACAACAGCTCCAGCATTTCACCTGCCCATCCCAAGGTCACACGCAGCGTCTCGGCCAATCAGAAGCAGCGCCGCTACAGTGATCATGGTGGGGATGATGATGGTGGTGGTGGTGTCGTAGAGAAGCCAAGTAAAGTAACCTCGTATTTCCCAGCTCTGAGAGTGCTGCAGGCTGCGTGTTGTGTAGGGGGGAGTTTCTCTCAGTCACTGATAGTTGCCAACACAGCATGCTGATGTGCCTCTGAGCAAGACATTAAAGCTTCAGTAATACTTTAAATTGTTTTTTACATGATGCTGGGTAAAAAGAACAAGCATAAACCCGTAATTAGTTTATTTGTTTAACCAGTTTATTAAATATCAGTGACTCAGCCTGAATACTGCACTGCTGTGGCAGCTTCCTCCTATATGGAGCCATTGTTTGTGGCGCCATCTTGTGGCTGGCTGCTTTTCTGCAGCTCCCTCCAGAACAGCACCTCAAAGCATGAGGAGGGGGGGGGGATGGCTTTGCTTCTTACATGCTCACCTTGGCTTCTGTAGCTGTTATTAAACAGTGTTGCTGTCGTGTTTGATACCTGACAGATTGGAGATTGTGTAAATTTTGGCTTTGAGTGGCTTTGCTTAATGCTACTGTTGGAAATGAAATTACTTTTCTGAGGGAGTTAAGGATAAATTTGTATCTTTTTTAGTGGGTCCATCTGTGCCACCAGCAGTATCGTATTCAAAGCGAGCTCAGGCCCTGAGCGTGGAAAGTGACCACAGAGAGGAGTGGGATGGAGCTCGCCGGCTAGAGCTCAGTACTTCAAAAGGAGATGTACCCGCCTCACCGCTGGGGGTGCAGGAGAGGAAGAAAGCTACAAGTGCAGTAGGGGTGAGGAAGTGGACATATAGATTTTGGTCAAATAGTTTTTTTATACATATATATTAAGTAGCAGCTATCTAAACTTTTTTAAAACCAAACAAAAGTGCTTTAATCATTTTTTTACTATCACCCGAAGCATTAGGAACCCTTGGTTTTAATTTATGAATTTAAACGTTGATATCTCCTTGCAGCAGCACTATTCAAAGCCCTGCTCTGTTTTTATGTAGTACTGAGTAATAGGGATTCATATAAACATCTTAAATATGTCAACTAATGTATAGTTCTTTGATTTTTAAATAGTTAGAAGTGAAAAAATTTAACTTTAAAAATCATTCCTTCATTTTATGCTTTCAATGACTTTCTCGTAATATTTTAAATGGGCTTTTTCAAAGTTTTTTGAGGGACTTTGGCTGCTTTTTTGCTCATCTTCAGTCCATTTTCAGTTATTTTTTTCTGTTAAGCCACTTAACTGTGACTAAAACTCATTCAGACATTAAAGGCTTCTAAATTTAAACTTAGTGCTTAGCAAATAACTAAATATAAGTTAGATTTTTAGGTTTTTAATCTATAAAAAAATAAATTTGACACAAATTGACAAAAATGAAATGTTCTCTATCATCAACAAGGTGATTCCCAAAGAGCTATTAGCTCCAGACTTTACATACAGTAGGTAATAAACTGAATGATGCATTTTTTATTAGATTTGTTTCTATTTTAAACACATGACCTTCAAATACTCATCATCTGCTTAGTTGTTTAGTCCTGAAAGAAGGGTTTTGTCCTCCATTTGTCCGCTTTCATCATATAAGCTCTCATTGCTCAATATGCTGTCATGATCAGGTACTGGACAGAAGTTGAGTGAAACCCAGTCAACCCATTTATTCCCCTTTTATTTGTTTCTATGTAGTAAATTACTGTATTCGTTTTGTTTACTTAGATATAAACTACCTGTAAGTTAGGGTTCCCCCTCTTCATATTTATTAGTTATTTCTACTTAATTTATTAAATAAATATTCTAAAAGGGTCTGATTTTATATTTGAAATATACTTTCAAAAGAAGCTATGTTTTCTCAAAAGTACAATACTAGGTTTCCAACAAGTACATGAAAAGGAGACTGAAAGAATACAAGTAGTATTGTAGTGTCAGACAACTTCTCTGTAATACAAGTACAGGAAGATACATATTGGAAAAATAAATAAACATTTTTGAGTAATATATTCATTAAAACTCATGTGTTTCCTTCTCAAGCAAACCAATGGCTCCATGACTCGCAGGAACACGTATGTGTGTGAACGATCTTCCACTGATCGCTATTCAGCTATCCCCAACGGCAAAGACAGCAGGTAAAACACAACTTACAGAATTAAACTGAAATTAACTTATTCTGGCTGAGACTTTGCTTGTTTTACATGATGTCTGCCTTTTGTTTTCAGTTTAACCGAGGTGTCAGGGAGCACGCCGTCTACAGCACTGAGTTCTACACGACCTCGTCACACTAAGTCCATGTCATCATCAGGGCATCCCTCAAAGAGCACACTGCCCCCCATTGATGACAACACGGAGCTCAAATCCAGGTGGGCAGCAGGTCACTGCCTCCACTGAGAAACATGATCTTTTAACTCACATGGACTGATCATCTTCACTATTTGCTTACGTTGCAGCTCTTCTCCTCGCGATCCCTCCACCTCTCCTTCCGTACACAGTATTAGCACCCCCGAGAAGAACCGGTTCCCCCGCGGCACCACCAGTCGCAGCACCTTTCATGGAGCTCAGCTCAGAGACCGCCGTAGCGCTACGTACAACGGCCCCCCAGCCTCGCCCACCTTGTCCCACGACACGGGGGCTCTCGCACAACAACGCAGGGGCACGTCCACAGGAATCATCAGCAAGATCACCTCAAAGTTTGTCCGAAGGTCAGTGAAGTGCACAACTGGTAATTAGTTTCTGAGTTTAACTTTAGAGTGTTTTAAGTCATGGTACCTAAACTTGGGTAAGCTGGGGTACTTTCTTCTGACTTTCTGTCAGTGCAAGTAAGGGACTGACCCTCTTCATCTAATTAGCTCCTACTGCCACCTTCAAGCTGCCCCATCTGCTAGAGGCTTACAGCTTTCTCTTCTTTTCTTCCTGCCTAGAGCTATGTCTTTCAGGTCAACCCGGAGGTAGGAGTACTCAAAGCTTGCTGCTCATGTCCCTTCCCTCTGTCCAAAATAACTTTAAAAAAAGAAACCTCTATTTACCCCCATATGTTTTAACTCCTTTATGTACTTGCCCACCAGCACACCAACTCCTTGCCTTCTGACACCTTTGTCATGCCATGTATCTCCTCCCTTTGTGTCCACTGCCTTTATGACTAAACTAAACAAGCTTCTCTACTAAGCTACCAGAAGTTTGCTTCTGCAGCTACGAGCTGCCCTCTCCTTACTCTCCTCCGTCTTCATGCTGAGTTTAAGAGAAAAGATGAGGCAAATTACAGAAGCTGAATCACAGATTTAGAGTCACTTTCCTTCCTTTTACACATTAGTGGGGATTAAGGAAAGGTGGGATGATGCTCATGTGAGCTCTAATGGTGCGTACTGTACGTCTGAAGGGTACTTCGTTGTGTGCTGACACCCAGGAGTGTGGATTATTTCCTGGCATGATGCCTGACACCCCCATCTATGTTCGGTGATGATTGGGCTGGTTTTAGTGGTGAGTGGGTGGGAGGTGACTCTGATATTAGCTCCGATCTAACAAATCTAATTTGGGTGTATTTCAGGGTGCCTAGTGAGGGGGAGGCCAGTGCCAGGACGGAAACACCGAGGTGAGATTTTGACTGAGAGATTTTAATTTCAGTGAGTGTCAAACCAACTAATTTCTGTTCATCCTTGTCCTTTTGGGGTAGGAGTGCATCTGGTGACTCTAAAGAAGACGGCAGTCGGGACGCCAAGCCCCGCTCGCTGCGTTTCACCTGGAGCATGAAGACCACCTCCTCCATGGAGCCCGCCGACATGATGAGAGAGATCAGAAAAGTTCTGGACGCCAACAGCTGCGACTATGAGCAGCGCGAGCGCTTCCTGCTGTTCTGCGTCCACGGCGACGCCCGCCAGGACAATCTGGTCCAGTGGGAGATGGAGGTGTGCAAGCTGCCCCGCCTTTCGCTCAACGGCGTGCGCTTCAAGAGGATATCGGGCACGTCCATCGCCTTTAAGAACATCGCCTGCAAAATTGCCAACGAGCTCAAACTGTGACAGCAGATGGAGTACCGCTCAGGCTTCGGTGAGCTCTGGTTACAGTCTCATCTCATCACTGGATTAGTGTTGACTTACAAGACTGAATCAACACTGACGGTCCTCACCACGCAGAATCAGGGTGGACTCGGCTGGTTAAACGTGCAATGTTGGCCGTGAATGTACTGGACAGGGTTGTGCTGATCAGAGAGGAATCACAAGGCTTGACCTCTGTGGCGGACAGATAGCAAAAACAAATAACCCTTCGTTCTTTTTTCTCCCTCCATCCGGCCGCGTCTCTCTCATTATCCTGCTGCTACATGTCAGACGACGCAGTCATGTAACACATGCAGTATGCAACTGAAGATGACATCCTGCAATAATGTTTTCAGCCTGTTTTTTCTGAATCGCCTACTTCAAATCCTAACTTCTCGCTGAATGACCATTAAAATTACTGTAAGCTCAAATAACCGCTTTTCCACCTGTGTTAAGGCAGTATATAGATCAGGCTGGAGCCCATACTAAAACTATGTATAAAGAGAATTGTACTGTATGCATAACATCTGCAGGTACTGTATTGTAAATTGATTTTGAGTTCTGTACAGAATTTTATTGTTAATACTGTCGTTTTTCATGGGATTGAGTTATTTCCTAATATAATTCATTTCTCTTAGAGCATAATTCTTTCTGTTGTTTTTTTTTTAATCTTTTTTTTGTGTAAGAACCACAATCTTAAAAATAGTGTTTTCTGTTTTATTTAAAGAGCACTAAATTATTTTGTGGAATTTTAAGGGACATGCTCCCTGGCCTTTTATGTTTATTTTTTATTTTTTTGCTGATTAAAAAAAGCAAAACAAACAAAAAAACAACACTTAAGTTGCATCACGCAGATTTGAGTTTCAGTTAAGTCTGAAAACGTTCACTTTATTGTCTCTGCTGTGGGTGCAGGTGATTTGAAGGTCCCTGCTACAGTTGCACAAGTATTCCAGGGTGAACATGTTCACCTGTGTTTCTTTCATGCTAGTTTGGTAGTCCTCATTTACAAAAACACAGGGTTTCATTTGGTTTACTTTGGAGGGTAACATACTGGAGGTCAGGATGCACGAGAAGTTTGAAATATGGCTGTGGAGCTTGTCAAAAGAGCCAGATTCAGTCCTGCAACCGGTGTGATTCTGCAGGTACTTGTGTATCTCCTTGTGTTTTAGTTGTTTTTTTTTTTAATTCAGCTGATTTTATTGTATTTATTCCATCACACTGTAATGTGCTGCATTGTAGATTTGAGGCGTGCACTTTGTTGGAGAAGATTAAAAGGATTTTATTTGTTTGTATTTATTTTAATTTAATTTCACATGTATCGTCATATTTTGCACAACACGTCTTAATAATGACTTCCTGTCAGGCAGATCCTGGTATCCCACTGAGCTTCAGATTGTCACATTAAAGTTATGTCATGCAGGAAAGCGCAGATGAAATATTATCCTTTATTGACTCTAGGTAACATGAAATAAGTCTAAATCATGACACAAATTATGTATTTTGCATACATGTTAGTCAAAGATAAAGATTATGGAACAATATTCTCAGTTTTTCATGTCAGTTCCTTGAAAGTGGTTGAAACGGTTCAAATAGGTTCACAGTTATGAAAAACTGCTCAATACTTTAAACACTGTACAAACCATTAACAATAAAAATGTAAGTTGCAAGGATAAACGGTTAGACTCACAATATTTCTGTAGAATTAAAATCATCTGCATAAGTTTAAATCATCCTCTAACAGTTATGAACCTGACGGCCATGGTCCCTCTTAAACCTACAAAAAGCTTCATTTACAAATCTTGGAAAGACAGAAAAATGTAAACATTTGGCTTGGCAGATTTGTTCCATTAAACAGCTTAAAAATTACTATTTTTTATTACCATCTTGTAGATAAAGATATGAGATAAATGTATAAACATTGCTAAATGATCTAAAAGGTGGATCTCGAAAAGAAAACTTGGCTGGCCAGTTTTTTATTTTTGTGGATGACCCACATAAGGCCCTTCATGCTTTAAATTTCACAAAATATCAGTATCTAATTCTATCTTGAGATTCATGCCTCTCAGACAAAATGATTGAGACACGTGCTTTTTGTCTTTAAACTGATGCATGCATGGACGTCAGTAGGTTTTAAAAATGAGTGAAAATGACCTCCGTACTTTTCATGTTAAGCTCATTCAGTTGTTCAGCTCCGATATATTAGATTTCTTCACACACACAATTAAAAGGGGGAAAGAATCACAAAAAATAAAGAACCATTCAATAAAAAAACAAGAATCAGTTGCTGAGATCAATGACCAAGTGCTCATAGATCTGAGTCTTCCCTTTGAAGCTGGAGGCCAGCAGGAACTGACGGTTGTCTATGGAAACTGGAAAAAAGGCCCTTGGCGCCTGGATGTTCAACTCCTGGAAGCGGACAAACTCACCCTTCTTGGCATCCCAGCGGTACACCTGGGTGAAAGAGTAATCGCTGCCTAGAATGGCATACTGCCAGCTGCCCACAGCGAAGGGCTGGAACACCATGGAGCCTCGAGAGGGCATGGTTTGTAACTCTCTAAAGAGGGCCCCGTCCCAGCGCATCACCTTGGAGTCCCCGATGAAGAGCGTTAGACAGATGTAAAGGTCGGATTTGACATAAAAATGCTTCACGGCGTAAACATCCTCCATCTCTGGGATGTCGGTGCGTCTGTCGAACTGCTTGGTGGATTTGTTCCACTGGTAAATGACGGGCCTCTGGGTGCTGCTGGACAGGATCAGGTGAGGTTTGGAGGAGATCTCCAGGTACTCCACGTCTGTGTCACGGTACCACGGGTGGAGGGACTGATGGGAATAGAAGCCATTACCATTCCACTTGTAGATGGTAGTGGAACCGGCCTTGGAGCTGTCTGCTATGACAAAGAAGGATTCTCCATCAATGAGGAACGTCTCAACATCGTTTGGCTTGCGGATTCTCAGGACGTCGATGCCCTGAAGCTTGATGAATTTGTTGGCAGAGGTGTCCCTCTTGTAGATGTGCGAGCCTCCGAACAGCTGAGCCACTATGATGAACAGCTGGTTGTCGATGACCAGAGGTTTGCAGGTCACCGTGGACATGCCTGTGACAAAACAAAACCATTTAAGGACAATTAAAGCCTCTATGTGATGGTTTCTCTTCTAATTTCTCTTAATTCCTCCATTGCATATTTGGAAACTTACTGTCAATATCGTCAAAGTTCCTGAAGACCATCTCAACGTGATCCCATTCTAGAAAGCTGCACTTGCCTATGAAGGGTTGGGCAAACACAACATACTGATCATTCCCAAAGGAGAACGCCTCCACAGATATGGATTCAAACTTCAGGAACTGGTACAAAGCAAACTCTGTGGGAGGAAACAAAAAGCACAGTCATTGTTAAAATGCTCACCGATGAAGGTGAGAAAAGAACCAAACACGTTTTGATCTCCACCTGTAGTGATGCAATCAAACGACAGAGGCGCCAAGTCGTTGATCTTCTTGTCCAGCTGCGAGGCCGGACCTTTGCAGAAAATCTGATCCACGGTGGCGTTGGTGCTGTATATCCACTCCACCAACCATTTCAGCTTACAGTCACACGTGAAGTGATTCCCACGCAAGTCTCTGAAAGAAGAAAGACCATCATGACAAAAAGGCCGAGAGAAACACTCTCCTCTTTCTTCTGGGAGTTTAATCCTGCAAAGCTGCAGTGGGCGAGGTGTGACAGCACTCTTTAGCCTCCACATCCTCACTCTGTGCTCTCATTGACATCAAGCGACTGTAAAAACGAGAAGCAAACAACTTCACAGAATGATAGATGGCTATTGCTTCATCTCTCTTGTTACTGCATGTAATTTTAATGGCTTTAAAAGCTGCAGCCGCCTACGCATTTTTCAGAGCTCAGCTGAAGTGCAATGAATGATGCAGTGTTCTAAATATAGATGAAGCAGGTTATTTACTGTGTGATACATTTAGATGATATAGATTAAATGCATAAAATCATACTTACACTTTTGTCAAGGCCTCGAGACCTTTGAACAAATCTCTGGGGAGAGTTTCCAGATTGTTGTAGGCCAGACTCCTAGCAAGGAGGAAGAAATTGTTTTATTTAACGATCAAATTTTAGTTTTTACTTATACATATAGTTCACATGAAGCTAAAAAGTGTGTGCACGTTTTACCACTCTGGAAAGTACCTTGTTTACTGGGAATTGAAGGAAATATGAAACTGGTTTACGAGCTGCTTCCTCAGTTTGGTTTTCTCTAATCCAAAACAGAAGGAGGAATCTGATCTGATTGCTGAAAAATTTCCGCCCCTTTTTTCCCCCAAGACCTAATTTCATATATTGAACCATCCATCCATCCATCCATTTTCTGTAGCCGCTTACTCCTCCACAGAGGGTCGCGGGGAGCTGGTGCCTATCTCCAGCGGTCAAGGGGCGAGAGGCGGGGGACACCCTGGACAGGTCGCCAGTCCATCGCAGGGCCACACAGAGACGCACGAGACAAACAACCACACACCCACTCACACCTAAGGACAATTTACCAGCCCAATTAGCCTGACAGTCATGTTTTTGGACTGTGGGAGGAAACCGGAGTACCCGGAGGAAATATATATTGAACCAGCTTTTAAAAAAATCTTAAGAACTTATGGAAATATTTTTCACCCTTTATGCCTTTTCTATTTAAAAATTAGGCTTTTTTTAGTTACCAGAAACAATATATGCCTTATAATCATTTTAACAGCCGCACAGTGTTGTGGGAAACATCTGGGTGACAATACAAGCTGCAAAAACCTTCGTCAGCATTTTTTAAATAGCATGTTTTGTTCTTGCAAGTGAGAAAGTACTTACAGGTGCACCAAGGTTTTCAGTCCACGGAAAGCGTGGGGTGATATCGACTGGATTTGGTTGTTTTCTATAAACCTGAAGAAGGTGTTGGGTAAATATATGAGAAAAGTGATATTTTTGTCCATCGGGAAAAGAAAATTCCTGGAATTTTTGCACATTTAACTCACAGATATTCAAGATGAGGAAGACCAAGGAATGCATCCTCGTTTATAGATTCCAGGTCGTTGGCTGTGAAGAGGCTGCAGAGAGATCCTCAGAATTAACTTTTTAAAAGTCATCAGAGACCTGCTGTCATTCCCCAAGCTGATTCAGAACTTTTGATGTTCACCTAAATTACTTTTGAGATAAAGCTTTGTGCATTGTGAGGATTCCTGCAGTCTTACATCATTGTTTTTAGTAACATAGCCCAGTCATGACTCAGAAAAATAAAAGATTTGCTCCATAAAACAAGGAATTCCCTATCCTGTTCAAATGCACACAGTTACTGAAACAAGCAGCCAAGAGATCAGCCCTAAAATGACAGGAAACATTAAAAGGATGTTTGCATCCCTGTCAAATCAATCAGCTGTTTAGTGTTGCAGCATTGGAAGGGAAATGTCTTGAACATTAAACATGGCGTTGATCAGCTCACTGGGGACTGACAGCATGCAACAAAAACCGAACCCCCCCCCCCCAAAAAAAAAAAAAACTGATCTCAGAAGAAATTCTCACAGGAGGTGCAGGGCAGGCGTGTGGATGAAGCTTTCTTTAGCGATTTCGGTGAATTCCGACTTGACGAATGATCTGAGGGAGTAAAAATATGAGGAACAAACAGTTCAGCTTTGCAGCAGACTTGTCTCATGCGAACAGTTATTGCAGTCTCTGTGATGCAGCAGCAGCAGGGAGGGGAAGAAACAGATCTTAGAACCAGCAGACAGAGCGCATGTTCTGCAGAGCATATCACAGAAATGAACGGTTCGAGTTGAAATAACAATAAATTCGACTTACAGCGACGTGACATCAGGGGGGAAGCTGCGGGGGATCGACCCTGCGCTTTCGCACAACGCGTTATCTTTGGTACATGTACAAGATAAGGGACAGCGCGGCTGCCTGGCTCTCTTGCTGCCCACTAAAAGTAGAACAGACGCCACCGCAAGGAAACCAAGCCAGAGCGAGCTTTGGGGTATTTTGCATGTATTTCTCATCCCTGCAAACTGCTGCGGGCACGACTTGCGCGTCTAACAGCCCTAACATGAACCAGGGTCTCCGCTGTGACTCCTTTTCCTTCTGCTGCTGCCAGGAGGCCGAGCGACGCGCTGAATCTCCGCCGAGGGCTGCGCGCCTCGCTCCGGACCGGGAGTGATCACAACCAGCGTCCCCGCGGAACTGCAATTACACAACACCCCTGATATTAGAAAAATCGGTGTCCTCTGTGATAAATTATTTTAAAAAAACTAATCAAAAGTCAGCTGGGGTGTCTAGAGCTCAGGAAAACGCCAGCTGGCGCTGTGACAAACGCGGTGCGTGAGGGCAGGTGGGGATCCCAGCAGGAGCAGACGGAGCATCTCCATCCAAAACCACGCCTATGTATGATTTCAGCAAACCGCACTCGCTCCCCGACGAGCTCCTGGAGGATTCCGCCCAGTCGGGCCGTGGAACGGTGTGATTTCTCGTGAATCAGCTGGAGAAAAGCGTAACCCCAACATGAGCCAGCAGATCGCCGCCTATATGTGGCGCAGACGTGCACAAGTTGCAACCTGCACGCGCGAAGAAAAACCAGTTTAAAGCGATTTGCATCAGCTGCAAAATTCTCACATTCATTATCCAAATAATATAATAAACATCAGCCTCCCCCCCCCCCCCCCCCCCACACACACACAGAAATGTGCATTTTAGCGTGCATTTCCTGGTTTCTACGCGGTTACCATGGCGACTGCAGGATGCAAAATGTTTCTGACCAGGATGGAGAGGTGTGGGGAAGCCCTCCTGTCATCTAGACATCTGTTGTTTGTGGAATGAGCCCCACCTCCCCCTCATAAACTCACACAAAGGACTGTTTATTCTCTCCTTTTCCCCTGCAGAACATCATATTTGCTTCATTGCTGCAAAACATTATGTCTCACTCTTTTCCAAGGAATCCTCAGGAGCCCCATAAAGTCTTCACCATCTAATTCGTCAGTTTCCATTGGAGTTGTGAGATAAATATGTTTACTCAGTGTGTCTGGAATGCCTGCATGCATCAGATCCTTCTGGGAAGACGCATTTTAAAATGGTCTCTAAATAAATTCACTCTCTTGTCGACCTCCAGTCTCTCTCTGTCCCTGATGTGATTACACCATTAGATATTCAGTCTGTTTGCCATGATAATATAATTTTGCTTGTAAAAATAAAAGCATGGCATTTAGAGGATGCTCTGGGAAATGAACTGGGTCAGAGGGAAAAGTGGAAGAATGGAACTTCTTCTTCCAAGACAGGAATGAGGACATGGATTTAGAGAGGTTTAATGGGCCCCCAACGCAACAAAAGTATTTTTCTCACACGATTTGCTGGACTACATGGAAAACACTGGATTTGATTGTTGTGCTGCTTGATGATGGGAAGTGTCTGGGCTCCATAAATGTCACCATTCATCACCGCAATGGAACATAGAGTATCCAGCACGTTTACAGCCACAGTGAGTGTAGTGTCCCCTTCTTTTTGTGGAATTTTGGAAGCATTTCTTGTAATTAAATGAATAGTTTAAGGTTTGGCCTCATCATGCTTATTCAACTCAAATACATATCAAATTAATGTACAAAAAGATAAATTATGTTTAGTCTTTATCTCAGACAAGGCAGTGTTTTCAAAGTAAATTATCCAAATTTCCCCCTCAAATATTTATCTTGAACGTGTCCAGTACTTTTTATGAGTTTTGCAAATTCACACTTTAAAAAAAAGTTATATTATGTTTTATTAAATTGGACACATTTATTTGCATTTGATCTTGTTGATCAATTTCTCTTCGTGGCAAATAGTAAAAAGGAGACTAGTCGTCAAGCGCTTGGTGATGTATATTTGTGAAAGGCGCTTTATAAATAAACTTTTGTGCAAACTGAATGAGGAGACTTGTTTTGAGCAGGTTGTCCATGTGGCATTATGTGTTCTCCTAAATTATGTTATTCATTCACAGGCTGCCACCAGCAGCTGAGCTTTTTAATTATGTTGCTCTCAAAACACTTGCCAGAGTCAAATGAACAGGATGATCACTAATGCCAAGTTACCCAAATATACCTGGCACTGGATATTTGATGAAAGAGTATCATGGGAACCCGTCCTCTCCCCTGATAAAAGATGGAAAGACACCAATCAGAGACCTTTATCAGACACAAAGAAATAGAAAACATATCAAATATCAACCCAATTAATTTCAAAATAAAACAAACTCTGCCAGCCTGATCTGGGCCTGTTCCTGTCTGATACCATGGTCAGCCCCATCTGATTGGTTCTCTCCTTTAACCCTTTAAATGGCACTCACTGAAATGCTTGAACATTTTACGTGTTAATGATCAAGTGTTATTAAAAATGTTTTGTTGCTTTATTTGAGTATATTTTGTGTGTGACTGTATTATTTGGATGGTGCTTTTTTGCTTAAATCTCATCCCATAGATGCAGTCAGGCTTGTTCTTTAATCCAAAAACGGACCAAAAATGACTTCTCTCAAAGTTAAAGTAATCAACTGTTGCTGAAGCAAATACAGGAAAAATTCTCAATCAATCAGGAGATCTGCTGGAAAAATGTCATCCTGTTCAGGATGCAAGCTCTCTGGACCTCCTGCATCCTCTAGGTCCAGTTGCTGTGGTTACCAAGGACTGCTTCCTTCATATCTTCTTGTCATTCTGCTATACCATCACATTTGTTAATCCTAACAATTCTGCTCCTGACCCACATATTTAAATCTTATCCTTATTGCTAACAACGTTTTAAAAACATGATAATAATAATAATAATAATTTATCCTTTATTGATGCCCTTGGGGAAATTCATCTCTGCATTGACCCATCCTCATTGTTCAAGGAGCAGTGGGCTGCCAACTCAGAATGGCGCCCGGGAGGCGGTTGTTGGGGGGGTTCAATATCTTGACCAAGGATACTTTGACACATGGCTGTGATGCCTATAATCTTATCCTTAGCTGTGAATACAGCATCTTTTAAAACTACAAAGTTTATCAAATGTTTAGAAGTTATTTATTTTAAAACCCCACAATGCACACATGATCAAATATGGTCACTTGCCTCAATCTTATTAATTAGAAATTTAGGCCAAAAGGTACGGGAGAAAAACATAACTTGTTTTCTTTTTTTACCCAAAGTTACTCATCACCTAAACTGCTGCTACAGCTGTTGATGGGTGCAAAGATGGAGAGAATAAAAAAACGATCTCTGTGCAGGTTCAGCCCATACCTCAAGTCTTGACTGATCAGCTGATCAAACTGGAAAACAATCAAGAATGACAGAACCTATAGCAATATCCTGGCAACAAATGATGGTTTCTTCAGGAGCTGTGGTCAGGAGGTCAGCTGGAGGACCTGATGGTGGGCAGACAAATTGATTTGCCATCTCAAAGGGAGTACAGTGAGCCAGAGGAAGACGTGGATGAACTTTACCACTACTGATCACATGATAACTCAACATGTGTATGTTAATCAGTGCTGTGGCTGCTCAATAAGTCCCATGTGTCGCTGGATTCTGCTGGACTATTTGCAGTTAACTTAAATCACGCATCAGGATAATTGACTTTGTTGATAAAAATACTTTTACAGTGCTCATAAAATATTTAATGTTTTATTTATTGAAGAGAATGCAAACTGCAGATGTTATTTGCAAAAATGCAAACAAAAAATGAAAACTGCAGGATAATCAGATCAATACAGTATTATTTACAGAATTAAATTTTTGATTTTATTTCACACCTTCTGGAAAAAACTTTTTAGGTCAGCTATTTTAATATAATACTTTGATTTTAAAAGAACACCATTACGTTAATGACTGAAATAATATTACAAAAGTGTATTACAAAAGAACAGAATACATTTTTTTAACAAGAAATTTTATTGACATTATATCTCAGCTTTTTATGCAACATGCTCACCAAAAACTCACTATTTGGTTTCTGTAAAAAAGTGTTTTCTGAGGAAAAAGATCAAGAAAGCATTATTTATTTAAAATGCTTTCCATTTTACAGCTGGATAAACAGTTTTGGTATAGTATGCTTGATAAAACAGAAGAGTAACATTTAGTATTTTAAATAAAATATTACAAACATTTTCACAAAGAAAATCAGAACCTGCGTGAGCAAAAGCCCAGTGAATTTTTTATAGGTTGTAAATTGCGTTTAAAACTCGTGACTCATAAAAACTATAAATCTATCAAATCAATTTCAATTCGTGGCAAATAGTAAAGGGGAGACTAGTCGTCAAGTTGGCTACATGTCACTTCGGCTGGTCAAAGGTTTGAGCAGTCGAGCGGAGACTGTTCTGCAGTTTGAACTATTGCCAAACAAGTAAACCCGCCTATGCGGCACACGCTGTACGCAATAAGAAACGCACCCGCTTTTGGTGACGTTTCAGACCAGACTAGTTGCGTTCAGTTAATGTAGAAGCTAGCCACCAGTGTGTCAACAAAGCAGCCTGTAGGAGAAGCTTTAGGTAACAGAAATTTTGCGTAATCTATTGATGTGATATATTTTGCAAAGTCTGTACTTTAGCTTGCTTGTTTGACTTCAGTTTAGTCGGACAAAGCTGTTGTTTTGGTTGTCATCGTCTAACAGCTAGCACGGCGTTAGCATACTGAGAGCCCACTCAAACTCTTGTCACATTTTTCAGCTACATAAGTTTTTACTTAGGTAAATTACTCTTTCAAAAATCAAGTTGACGTGTTAGCAACTAATGTAGACGCTTTATCCAGGCGCACAATTTGTATCATTTCTCAAATATACGCCTTATGTTGATGAAGTACATTTGAAGCGATTTTTTCGTTGGTTTTAATTCAGCCATTGAACGTTCCATTCTCGCGCGTTCATCCAAGTGTTTCCAGTTTTATACTGCCTCTTGTGGTATAAAAGTTTATTACAGCAACATTGATTTCAGTGGTCCATTTTCGTAAAAGGAACCATGAAGAATTTTTACACAAGTTGTTTTTAATGTAAGATATAAAATTTGTAATATAATTTAGTATTCAGCGTGTTTGAAACTTTAATCAAGCCTGAAGGCTGTACAATGTGTTCAGTTTTATTACATTTATTTTATTTGTGGGTGCCTTAGTTTCAAGTTTTAAATGCAAGTTTATATGAGAACACATTTTTGGGTTTTGCTTTTGGTCATTTCGTAATTTGTAACAATTGACAATTAAAGTTATAATTTAAAACCAAAAACAATATTTCAGTACAGCTAACATAATTGACATAAATTATTTTGACATTTGTTTTTTTAATGCTCATTAATGAGTTGATAATATATTTTTCATCAAAAATTTTTACACCCATGTTCAAAATTTGTTAAAGTTTCAAAATGATCTGTTTTTTTAAATACTTTAGACGAAATGTCTTCACCAACCCAAGTAGATGATGATGAAGCTGAAGACGTGGAGTTCGTATCAGTAAGTTACGTGTTCACATTTTTAACAAGCACATAGCTTAAAAAACTAACAATCCCTTCAAATGACCAAATTTCTGCTTTTTGGTATTATTGATTGAACATTTTTTGCGGGAGGCCGACCCTACAGAGACCTCTGAACAGTGCCTGGTAATCAGTCTGGATTGACATTTAGTTAAATTAATTTAGGCCTCTAAATGAGTTATTTGTTACACTGATCTATAATAAATTGTGTGGATATTGGAGCAAATGTTAATCACTTCTGTAAAACAACTTTTTTATTATTGATTTAAGTCTGCTACTACTTTAATTTTTTCTGCTCATCAGGCTTCAGCACATTTTGTTCTTTCTACAGGAGGGCCCTATTAGACCAGTGCTGGACTGTATTGATCTGCTGAGTGACAGCGAGGATGAGGGATGTTCATCTCTGGCGGTCACGGCGAGTGCCTAAATATTTAATCTGTTTATTAGTGTTCTGTACTTTTTCTGAAACTGTTCTTGTTTTCCTCTGTCAGCAGCTTGAAGACAATGTTACCCGACACAAGGCTCATGTCACGTCTACGCTTGACAGACTGGCACATAAGGTGGCTCTAGATAAAAAAGAAAGGGCAGACAAATGTAAAGCCTTTAAGGTATTATGTCTTTGACACAAATGAACATTTGTTTTTGTCATTTGTTGGACTTGTTAGTTTCTTTGCAGCTTCATTTGCTAGTTTTGTCCTGCATTTAAAAGCAAAATATTACCAGAAAGCCACTTATTTATCATCAAAATGAAAGAATGTGCTTTTTTATTATGTAATCACTGATCAGATGAAATACATTTTAATACAGTTTGAAATTAAAACTGTTTATTGAGGTCAGTTTTTAAAGAAAATTAAAGTTTACAGTAGCTTATTATTATTTTTTAGATAATTTTGGAATTTCCTGTGAATATAAATAGATGATTATACAAATCATGAAATAGGAACATATTTCGGTTCAATTAAAATCCAATAAATTTATTTTTAATACATTTTAATGAAATCAACAAAATTGGTTAAATGTCAAGAATGATATTTCATCATGTCGATCCAAATCAAGGCCAGGTGAGTTGAAGGAACAACAGTGACACCTTGTGGACACTATAGATAAAACAAAATTGGCAACTAGTAGTTATGTTCAGTTACATCTGCTGTAGACTAATACTGTACAGTAGTTTCTTAATGTGAGTCACACACAAATGAATTGAGATGATCTACAGAAATAAAATAAAAATTAAAAAAATATATAACTGCCATAAACCAATATAAATAGTTTATGACTTTAAACTTTTTGTGTTTTCATTATGTCCTTGTTTATTAACTTTTTTTAATAATTATTGTACGGGCCAACATGGAGATTTGGGTTCACAAATCTTTGCCACTCATATTCTCTGGATTCAAAGATGAAAAATTTGGAAAACACTGCAAAAATAGAGCTGAAAATGCTACTACCTTTGGTTTCCTGATGATTTAGACTGATTGTGTGTCTTGAAATAACCTCCAGGCATATAACAGGTCAGTTTATATATATATATTTTTTTGTTTGTTTTTCTTTTGTAATTTAGGAAAAACAAAGCTTGCAAAAAGCTCACGGACAGCATGAGCTGGCTGCTAATTGTCCAAACGGGCTGACCCAGGAAGCAAAACGCTGCGTGGACATGTGGTTAAAAATGCCAGGTGAATTTTTAATCTTATGTTTTCTATCATTTTCGGTGTCCCAAATGTTTGTTTTTTTTAGCTCAGGAATGGTTTAAAAAACATAAAGATATGTTAAAATGCCTCATTTTGTAGTGTGTTGTTTTGGTAGAATAACTCCTCAAACAGAGCCTTAATTTGTTGTTTAGGTCTTAAACCAGGTGGGATCAGTGCTGGTTCAGGCAGAAGACAACTAGCTGTTGATTTCTCCAGAAACACCTCAACTAGACACACTTGTCCAGTGATAAACTGTGGCCGTGTGTATGATAACATTTCCCTCCTTGGTGGGCACTTGAAAAGGTAATTCATCACTCTGTTCTTAGTAGCATTTATTTGAGCTGTTTGTAGATATTTTGCACATGTTGAGCTTCGTTCTTTACGTGCAGGTTTGATCATTCTCCCTGTGACCCAGCGATCTATCTCAGTGGGAGTCCATCTGAGCTCTTTGCTTGTGTTGCCTGTGGTTCAAACTTCCAGACCAAAGAAGAGTGGAGGAGACATGTTCAATCAAAGGTTAATATACTTTTATATAATAATATACAATTGATAGCTGGCGCACACTGCAGTGGTATAATCCCATTCTCATTAGGTAAACTCATCTAACACTGATGGGCACAGCATGGATCAAAACTATCAGCGGATTGTGTGTTTTGCCTGTCCTGCATGCTTTCTTCTCTTCAACCTCCGAGATGAGTGTCTTCAGCACATGTCGACCAAAAACCATTTCAAAGAGTCCCTTGCAATGAATGGTAAGTTTTCTTTTTCCACTTTACCTTCTAATAAACGATAAGCGAAGCCACAAATCTGCAGATGATTGAGTTGACCTGTATTTACTTTGCTTTACTTGTTAAAGAAAGCAGAGGAGTAGCGCAGCCAGTTCCCATCCCACAGCTCGTTAAGAATCGCCTCATCGCTCTGTGCAAAGACACGACCTTCACCGTCCGGTGCTCTTTATGCCACAAAGTGCTGATGTCTCATCAAGCAGCTCAAGCTCACTTTAAGTAGGTTTCGTTCTGATATATTTAAATGTGTATTTGTTTGGTGTAAATTATTTTAGTTCTTGTTTTTATTTTTTTAGCGTGCAGTGCAGACATGGCTGTGCTGTGGCCAAAGCTGACGAAACGATAGTGGAAGTTATGAAACAGCTGCAAGTTCGAGGGCAGTGTTCTCTCTGCTCCAAAATCTTCCTCAGCCAGGCTGAAATCGAGACGCATAAAGAGTCCATGCAGCATGACGTCGACGTCAATCCAACGATGGCTGAAGCACTCCTTCAGTACAGCAGGATTAGTGAAGTTCAGCAGAGGGCAGCTGGAGCACAGGAGACAAGACTGTCACGTGGCCTTGAGACGCCTTTTCAAAAACGAAACAAAAAGAGAGGTGAAGGAGATGGATCTCCAGCTAAAAGACAGAAACTAACTTCAGATATGAATGCTAGCAGCAGCATGAACTCTGCATCAGCGTGGGTTTGTGAGTGTGGTCTCCAGTTTTCAGAGGAACCTTCAGCCACAAAGCATCTTCTGGCTGTGAACCAGATATTCCATCAATGTGGCGTCTGTGGCAAACACATGGGAGAGTCCTCAATCACCCGTCTGCATATGAGTCGCTTCCACGGGGGAGCACACCTCTCCAACTTCCTGTTTTTCTGCCGAAAGTGCAGAATTGAAATGCCCAGATTCAAAGATATCCTGTCGCACTTGTCAGAATTCCACAGCGGACACACTTACTTCACCGAGAAAGAAGTGCTCTGCGATTTCCCCGCAGCTCTCGATGCTAAGCCTTCCACCAGCAGCGACATCACTCTGGTCCCTGTGTTCAAAACCCAGCAGAGCACGGCGGAGGCGACGTCTTCCACAGCAGGACATACGTGGATGTGCAGGATGTGCGAGGATATTTTTGACTCTGAGGCGGCCGTTCGCAAACACTGCAGCGACGTGAGCAGCCACAGCTTTCAGAGATTCGTCTGTGGTCACTGTCCGCAGAAGTTCTTCAAAGAGTCCACCGTTCGGAGACACTGTGTGAATGAGCACAACGGGGAGATAAAGAGCTGCCATTTCTGCGGCCTTTGTGACAGCATGCAGTTTGAATCTGAAGACGAGTTCATGGAACACTACAGGAGTCTTCACAGTAAGGACTACTACTGTATGGATGTCCCTGAAGCTGCTCAGCCTTCTGCTGCTGAGGAAACCCCTCAGCTCACCTGCCTGTGCATGGGCTCGGATAAAAGCAAAGATGAAATGAAAGCTGCTTACACGCGCTGCATGAGAAGTCTGTCTGCTGAAGGAAGATGTCAGTATGTGTGTGCTCCTTGCAGCGTATCTGTGCCGTCTTATGCACAGATGAAAACGCACATCCACACAAAACACGCCGCCTTGAACCTGGACAAGACCTTCGAGGTTGAATGCAGAGAGTGCCTGGAGAGTTTTACGGGCGTGCCAAGCTTCCATAAACATTATCATTCACTGCACTGTGAACTGGAACCCTGCAGGGACTCGAACGCAGAAACAACCGCTATAAAAATAATAAATGCTGTGGAGATCAAACCAAGCCACGAGGGTAAATCAGTTCAAATTAAAAGCAGTTGTTGTTTTTCTGTTTTTTGCAGTATTTGATTGTGGTTTTATGTTGTGTGCAGAGATTGAAGATGAAATGCTGATGAAAGTTCTGAACATCAATCAAACCAGTGAGAAGGAAGCAGGTAAACAAAAGGATAAATAATACATTACCAAAATCTAACTGTGAACTCTAGTAATACTGTATACATTTTTACAAGTTATTTGTATCGTTTATTGTGTTTAATCTGAAACTGAAATTAGTGAAGCTCTAATTCCGGTTTATTTACATTTAAATAATGATTCCAACTGGCAGCGTGATCTGAGTGGAAAGCGCATCAACGGGGGTGTCGGACACTTCTATCACTCAGGAAAAATATTCATTTCCATTCCAATTTCAAAATAATGTGCAACTTTAATTATATAAGAGCTGTTGTTGTTGGCATCTTCTTGGTGTTCAGCTGAAGAGACTTTTTGTTTGCAGAGAAATGTGCAGTCAGATAAAACGTTTGGTAACTGAAAACTGATCACTTGACTTGGAAAAGACTTCTAAGAACCGGCTGTAGCACAGGGTGTGAAAATAAAACAACTTCCTGACACTTAAAAAATAATTTGCACTTTTTTTTAATATCAGATGATGAAATGAGTCACGTGCTGTCTTTGAGTGAAGAAGAGGCGAGAGAGTCAGCAGGTATGATGTAATGTTTGCAGTTCCTGTGAGATTTATTTATATTAGTCACAAGTTTCAGCTGGATTTAAAAAGCTACTTACTTAAAGGTGCTTCATTTGTAGTAGAGATCATCATCATGTGTGCTTCTGTTTATTCCCAGAGTTGGAAGAAGCTCTTCAGAGAAGCCTCCTGGAGTTCTGAGCACTTGGTAGTTTTAGTTTTGTGACCTGCTGATCTCTGGTCACGTTGGACTGTTTTGTGCTGAGTCTTTGTGTTCAGATTTACTAAATAAATACTACTTGTTCTATTTTACTTCTGTTTCTTCCAGATCCTGCTTTAACAAGCAAATTGCTTGTTTTGCAAAGTTAGTTAGAGACCATTTATTTGTGCCAAGTCTTGTGTTGTGAAGACTGAAACAGTTTGGTGTGTCGACACACGATCGTATCAGTGACGCTGCGAGATGCCTCCACTGACCTTGTGACCACGCTGCCGAGTGTGTCTCCAACTCAGGTTTCTGGTTTCATTACAGACTCAAAATAATGATTCTTTGTAGGTTTTGTGCATTGCAGAAGTTAATAAAAAGAGACTTTGTTGTTGTATGTTTCAGAGGTGTTCTACTCAAAATTTGATGACTTGTTTTTTGGGCAAATATCCAAAATTGATGTTTTCTTCATCATATGTTTTAAATATTTGTCAGGGACATTAATAAATGAGTGAAACAAGTCAGGTGACAAATAGGAGAGAATGTGTTAGCTGAGCAACTGGTAAATAAATACAGGTATGAGGACAAGTAAAACTTTTTAAGTGTTTATTAATAATCTGTTTACAACCTAATATTCTAATTATAAACCATTAAAATGAGTGTGGTTTTATTTTAAATAGTACAAAGTATCCTCTCAACTCTTCTAGTTGAAGATAAGTTTGTCTGTTTCCAGTGAAAGTCATGGAAACTGTACCAGCGTAGTTTTTTGACAATCAAAATGAGCGACTACAGGTCAGTCATATAAAGGACTGTAAGATGGTGAATAATGAGGGGGGGTCACTGAGTCATTATAGACTCGTGTTGATTTACACTGGACCTTTGTGGCTGTAGAATTTAACAGGTAACTTCTAATTACAGTGTCAGGAGAGTTTTTGAAAGAGCTTTTACAAACCTGTCTGCTGTTTTGGGATCATTCATCATGGGTACTTTTATTTCTTCCAAATGTGTTTTTTAGTTGTTGGCTTAAAAACATTTCTGTAAACAGGGAATTGTGTGTTTTTGTGTGTGTGTGTGTCTTCATCCATATGAAGACGACCCAAAATGTTATAACTCTACCAGGCCTGTGTTGTGGCTCTGTAACCCAGAAGTTCATCAGACTCCCCCTAGTGGCTGGTTCCAGTACAAGTTATAACTCCCTTCATGGGATCCTAGTGATCAAAATTAAACTTATAGATGACTGCTAACACATTTTTGCCAGAATTTGCTATAAAATTGATCATTTTTCGCAGTTTATTGTTTAATCTACGGTTAAATTTGCCCAGTAGCAGGATGGGACCAAATAAAGTGATCAAGTCAGGTCCAAGTCCTGAACTTTAAATGTTGAGTTCTAAATAAGTCATTCGAACAAATTTGCCATTTAATTACAAAGTAATACATAATTTAAATATAAAAGTTTTAAAGGTGTTCTTATGTGTGTGTGTTTTTTATAGCTTCCTTCATGTCAGACAGGTCATTTATGAGATGAAATCACTTGAAAACTACCTTCTATATTTACTCACTTTAAAATGTGTTTTCTGAGCTGAAACTTTTAAGTGTGACAAAAAAGAAACCTAAAAAAACCTAACATTTTAAAGCGAGTAGAAACATGAAGCAGGTCCAGCTCTCTCCGGTCTCCTCGGGAACTTTCTACAGGAGACTGAAGGAAGTGAGTCCATGTTAGGAAATGTTCCCAGAGGGGCGCTGCTTCAACACTCCGCTCGGTCTGCTGCCTGCTGGCTGGACGCGCTTTGGATTTGCTCTGCCGGACGGATTTATAGAAAGAAACCATCATCATCATCATGGCTCAAGCGAAAATACAAGCGAAGATGAACGAAGCCGCCGTCTGCAGTAAGTTCAGCAGGACGCTGTCTATGGCAGATCGCTCCGGGCGCCTCCTGGAAAGTTTGGATCAGCTGGAAATGAGGTAACGGGCCCAACCATGTGCGCCACGGAGCCGTGTGACCTCAGATCTGTTAGAAATGTCTAATAAACGTGGGAATCTGTTTGATTACAACAATAAATTGAGTTACGCTCAGCAGAGCTCTTTGCTTTGCAGCAGGTTGTGGTTTCATTGCAGGGTGGGGGGTTGCTGTCTCTCTCCTTCAGAGTGGAGGCTTTACGAGACGCTGCATCTGCCCTGGAGCAGGAAAGGGAGTGCATCCTGGAAATGATTCAGTCCATACAGAACGGTCAAGAAATGAGGAACATCTGTGCGGGTGAGGCTGCTAATTCTCTCTCAACTTACATAAGAGCAGGAGTCCACAGCTTAGTGAAAAGAATCGGAGTATGGGCGAATCCCCATCTGCTCTGATCTCACCGCGGCATCGTGATCTAATGAGGTTATGCTTTGCTGAGGAGGTTGGAGAAAAACAAGTGTCAGAACTCCACCCTGTTTGGATCATCTAGCTACAAGTTAAACAGCCTACATCTGGTTTATCATGTTTCCACACAGTAAATACAGGGAAGAGCTTAATCCCCATATATGCACAATGTTTGAATCCAGTGCTTTAACAGGCTGGATGGATATAGCTTTACCAGCCACATGGAAGAAAAAAACAAACATGTTTTATGAAATAGCTGTTCATGTTGGATTAAATCCTGCCTGGATCTAATGTGCATTAGTGGACTCACCCAATTGGACACAGAGCACCAGAATTTACTTAGAAACTCTCAGGATGAGATCAGAAAGTGTTTTATTAATGCCAATTTATTATTTTTATTATTAATAACAATTGGTTGTATATAGCACAGTTGTAAGGATCATCCATATAAATCTTCCACAGGTTTCTAGATTTAGACAGGACCACAGACAGACCTCTAATCAGATTGACCAGCTATGACTGCTCTTCACCACCAGGCCCATTTGTGCTGGTATCCATAGCAGCAGCAGGACCTAAGAATGACTCTGTAATCAATCTAGGTTCTGTCTGAGGAAGTGGGATCAAAGCATGGAGAACGCCCTGCAGATTGCTGCACAGACTGCATGACATTTTTCAGCAGGGTCAGTGTGATGGTGTGGTCCTCTCTCACAGGCTAAACAGAACTGGTCATAACTGAAGGCAATCAATATGAAATAAAATACATAAATTAGTATTATTAAAAGCAACATTTCCAAACTTTTTTGAGTTGTTCACATGCTGACACACATGCACATGCCTATAGATGAAAGCTTTCTTGTATCTTCTAGGTGAGAGAGAAGAGTTGCATTTGACTGCAAACCGTTTGATGGGCCGAACACTGTGTGTGGAGATCTCTATTGGCACAATCAGAAACCCCCAGCAGGAGGAGGCGCTGCGCAAGGCCACATCTATGATAGATGAAATAGTGCAAAAGCTGCTGAGTGACATGGAAGGTGGTCGGCAGCAGCTGCTGGCCCTGCACGCCGCCTGCGTGACAGAGGCGCCGCCTGTCCCCATCGACCAGAAGTTTCAGACCGTGGTGATCAGCTGCGCTCTGGAGGACCAGAAGAAGATAAAAGAGAGGCTGGAGACTCTGCTGAGGAATGTTGAAAACGCAGAAAAGAACATCAAGATTATGGATCATCAAAAACTCGATGACCCTAAAGCCAACGGAGGCCACTGAGACTCGCTGCTGTACAATGTGTCTTGAATTCTACTAACCTCACAGAAAACTGTTGTAATCCTTTACACCTTTATGTACTTTCAGAAGGAATCTGCAGAGCAAGAAGTGTTCTGATGGGAAACCAAATTTAACCCTGACACATTCTAGTCCCTATATCTTATTGAAGCATGCACTGATTTTAACTAAATAATCTAAAAGAAAACCTAAAATTATGGAGATGTTTGAATACAAATTTAAACGTTATTGCCCTGAATGAAAAAACATTTTTTTCTTAGTGTGAACATTATAAAATTAAAGAAAAAGAATAGAATGTTTTACCTTTAAACTTCTTGATATTTTTTGTGGTTTGAGTGCACTGTGTTTAAAGTCCAAAGGTCTGGATTCAGATTTATTGCTCACACTGACCTGAATCGACTAATGACTCTAGGGACGGTGCATCATTTCCTCATCTATGTTAGGCAGTCAGGGGATAATGGATGATTGTTCACTACCTCTTTGTGTGAAGGCAACACAAGTCACATAAAACTGTGCATTTTTTTGTTCGTATTTTTTCCACAAAGCAATTTGTAACAAACTTAATAAAAAGATTGTATAAAACATGTTTAAAAGGTGCTTTTGAATATTGAGTTTTGTTATAGAAAATCACACAAATGTTGGTGGAATCCAGTTTAGCAGATTATTTATTACATAAGGTGCAAGAATCGAAACAAGTATAGTCCAAATGAATGTATTTTAGCAACATATTTAAAAATGTGTGAAAATAAAATCTACGGTAAACAAAGAAGGTATTTATACAAATAAATGAAAGTAGGTGCTGCTGAAGCACTTTGAACAGGGATTTAAATCCAGATTAGGACAAATGTAGGAATTTACACCAAAAAACTGAAGTCATGCAGAGGAATAAAATTACTTAGTACATGACTGGGAAAAAAAGAACTTGTTTTATTTATCAGCTTGCCATGAAAACACCACCTCCCAAACACAACATCAGGTGTGCACGCCTCAGTTTGTGATACATTTGCAGGAATACAAGTAAAACATCATTACACCTGAGTGACCGCACATATATATGATTAATTCTTTAAGATTAACTGTCCTCTTAATGATAAAGTGCACAAAATCCATTCAGTCGTGATGTAAAAAGATGGAGTAAACAATTTGATATTTCAAATAACAGCAAAGAGAGGGGAATCAAAATGCTTCCTTGTTGTCAATGTAAACATAGACAAGGTTTTGCAACCATGATTGAACATTCACTAATGTGGAAAAGGCTGGCATGCATTTAAGATCAATAACCCCCCCCAAAACAGCACAGTTCACATGAAAAAAAAAGGCTTGAAATCAGACTAGGTTGTGTGAATGGAGCACATTTAAGCACCTGTTTAGATTTTCACACAAAGTGAAAAAAATAAATTCTGTACTATGAAAACAAATCTGAAATCTGCATGCAAATGTACTTAGTCCCGTGTATTTCTCTTATATAAAATCTACTTACATTTGTGACTACAAATGATCATTTCAGACATAAGTTTTATTTAATACAAGACTTTTCCACATCACTATGTGTGTGCTTGGTCAACCAATTTTTTCCCAGAGGTTTGCAAGAAAAAAGATGTAAGAAAGAAAAGGCATTTAATATTTGGTTTACAGGTAGTATTACAGATGGAGACATGCTTTCCTGTTTAAAGTGTCCTTGTGTAGTAAAAGAAAACATGTTCCTGCATATTCAGGCACAAACTAAAACTTTACCAGGTTAAGATCCAGTCTTGATATGTTTTAACACTTTCAGAGAGACAAGGTTGATATTCTCCTTTAAACCTTCACAGAAACAGATGCTGAATTTTGTATTTTAAGATTTCTGGCCACACTTTGTCTTTAATTAAAACGATACCAGAATGGTATTTACAGGAATAAATTTGCAAGAGTATACACTGGCCAGTTGGCAATAAACAAACAAAAAAATCCCAGAATAATCTGGTGCCATGCTTAGTTTCTCAAACAGAAATAAAGTAGTGACTGATTATACCAAGGACCTAGAATCTCAGTCTGAACAAGGTGTTTCACAGCTGTATTGATTTCATTTAAAGCACAATAAATGGTGAGAAACAAAAAACAAACAGCAAACACAATCAAAACATAGTATCACTAAATATATTTCAGGTTATAGAACAAATCTGTTACTTTATGGAGTTGAAACAGAACTAATTTAGTGTTAAGTGGTTATTGATATTTGGTAACACAGAGGAGCACATTCTATAAATGTTATGATACATCCAAAATCACTGCAACGTTAAAATCCATCCTCAAATTTGGCACGTAATCATCACTCAACACTGTTGTGCTTTGTACAAAAATACTTGTGCAGAGCGATTTACCTCGGGGTCTGTTAGGGATAAACGGTACGGTTTGGACCATATTCTGTTTTCTAAAAAAATATGGTAAAAAACAACAACATGCAGATTATTGTACAATACATGCAAACATATTGCACAGCTGACATGTCAAACGCAGCAATGAGTGGCTATAAAAGTTGTGTGTATGAGAGCAAAATGTTTTGTTTTTTTACAGAGTGCAATTTGAGCTCTAACACATTTGATGGGTTTGTTTTGAAAAACCTCAGTAATGAGGAGAAAATCCACCAGTACATGTTTCATTTGTAGCATTTTTGGATTCTTGAACACATATTTTAGCTGCAGCCGTTGCTGATACTTAAGGCGACCACAGGGAGTGGTGTGCAAAAGCTGTCAGGTTTTGTGCGCAGATAGATCATCGACAAAGACCTGAGCCAATGAAAACACAAGCATCCATGTGGGGGTTTAGAATACAGAATAATATGTTAAAATAGTGTTTTAATGTATTTTCCAGTCTGTGTGGAAAATTCAGTCAGTAAAATGAAATGATCTCTTCTAAAGCAGGCTGCAGCCTCCAAATGGGTTTTTACTCCTCTTGGTTCTTTGTTTATTAGGTCGCAAAGTGATGACTTCCTTGCCGTTGCTGGAGCTCTGGTTGTTAACATTACTACTAATGGTATTGAAAACACCTTTGGGGAAAAAACATTTAGTAAACATCAGTGGTGTGCCCTTTCTACAGAAGACACATTCAAATACATTATAAAAGCCAATGTTGAGGATAAAAAAATCTTTCCTACCTATTTTATTGCTTGTTGTGTGAACCACCTCGGTCTCCTCAGCTGTTTGCCGTTTCAGCCTCTGAAGATATTTTTCAGCTAAGTACTTAAAAACTGAAAAGAAATGTAATGACATATTATATAGAGTGTGCTTTCACTTGTATCAGAGTATTTTCTATTACCCACCCTCATTGACATTAAGGTCCTCTTTCACCGAAGCTCGATAAAATCTCAGTTTCAGTCTTTTAGCCAAAGCTTCTGCCTCCTCACTGCAGTGGGGAAAAAAAAAAGAAAAGAAAAATCATCCATTTCTCTCAGGTTTTGTTGCTGTCATTTTATTACACTTTTATTCTTTCACATTCGATTGCTTTGCTACCGTTTCAAAGAATCCATTACTTACTTTTTTATTACAGTCTCTTCCAGGAGATCGATTTTGTTTTGCACCAGAACTGTGGGAATGTCCCCGACCTCTGCTTCCACCTTCTCCCTCCAGCTGTCGATAGTCTGAAATGACGCCCTGTCTGTGGTAGAGAAGACTAACACACAGGCCTGGGCTCCTGGAACACAAAAACACACGTCAGCTAGTCATGTTTTCAAGCTTTAGAAGAATTTAAAAAAAGATTTTCTGTGTCATTCCAGTTATTTTGGTTCAAGATTTTGTTGTTCGTCAAGGAAAAAATATTTGGTTAAAAAACAATTTTCTTTTAATGACGAGGGAAATCAGTAGCCCATTTATTACAACGATGGGAACCTACCTCGGTAATAAGCCTTGGTAATGGCATCAAACTCCTCCTGTCCTGCTGTGTCCCACAGCATTAGTCTGACTTCTTCATCATTCACACTGCAGCAGCGATCAAGAATGGAGGAGAAAGTTTACATCTTTAAATTTATGAAACAGCAAAATATCACCCTTAACAGTCACATCTATGTGTTAAATATCTACGGTATATAAAAAGTATTTGTTTAAACAACTGGCTTAGAAAATAGCCACAATAAAAAAAATCCTCTAGGGTATCAGTTACGTACACAATCTGCCTTTCTAGAAAGTCCACTCCGATTGTCTTTTTGTAGTCCTTAGTGAAAATGCCCTTGCAGTAACGCTGGATCATACTGGACTTGCCCACAGCACCGTTGCCGACCACGACCACTTTGATGGCCACTTCCATGTCCTCTTCCAACATGGTGGCTGGTTTTCTCGGCTGCACTCAGTAGTTTCAGCAACGTGACTCAAACAAAAACCAACTGTAGAAGTCAAACAGAACATTCATGTGAGGCATATATTTAGATCTGATGGAAAATTAATTCATCTGAAAAAATACAGAAATTAAACTTACAAAATGTTCACTTATCAGTTAATTTGTGACCTCTTGTCAGTGACTGTTTAACAGGGTCTGTATACGGATATTATGTAGATATGATAATAAAAACATTTGAAGCAGAGTGGATTTCTTCAGTGGATCTTCAAATCCTTCAGTGGATTTGTTATGAAGAGTCACTTCAAGAATGATAAAACTAACTTTCTTTTCTGTTTTAACAACAACAATTTCATTATTCATCCATTCACTGGGATCAAATGATTTCTCTTCCACAAGAGCTGCTGTAATTATCTATTGAACTAATATTTAAAAACATCAAAACAACTGATGGAAACTTTTACAGCAGCCGTGCTGTATGTTTACTCTTCCATTAGACTCCACATGGCAACTAGGTCCTCCACAGCTATTTGCATGCAGTGACTGAGTGCAATGCTAAACAACATATTGTTCCAAAGCTGTTCTCAGTGGAATCTGATAACCTGCTGCGTGACTGTGCAGTCCAACAGCCTGATTGAATTTGAATCACAATATGTGTGGCTGCAGAGATTTATATTATTCATCTGCTATAATTAAGATGCATGATTCATCTGTTGTTATAGCATGCAGTCAAAACATGCTTAAAAACAAACAAGCCTGCATTAAAATCATTAAAGACAAAAACCTCCCACAAGTACACAGAAAATAATGAATCCATTACTGCATCTCGTCAAACGTATGCTTTTAAATTGTGAACTTTCTACTCAAAGAATAAGAAGCATCTTACTGAACACACACAAGAAATTAAAGTTCTCTCACAAGATTTTTAATGCACAAACAGCATCTCAGCTGACAGAAACCACAGTAATTTGTTATTTTTTGATAACTGTAAAATCATATTTCTGCTAAACTCTTCACTGTTCATGGCATATCAGGATGGAGAGATAATCTGGAAATGGCAGCTAGATTAATTCAATTATACATGCTGAAATAACACATCTCCTATTATATTACCAGATTTATATTAGACATTAGATATTATTTTGAGAATGTATATATTGTGAATAGTTGGAAAAATAATGAGGCTAATTGTTAATTGAGTAATGCGATGGGGTATGAATTTATACGTTTACCTACTCCTTTTTGAACGAGTTGGACGGAAATGGAATGTAAAATGTTGTTTTTAAAAAATTTTTTATTTTACTATTACTGTAATTTTAACATGTTTAAAACAATTAGATCAAATCAAATTTACCGTTACTTTGTTTAGGCCTTAACATAACGTGGTTAGAAATATTATAAGGCAACCAAATAATCAAACCCTTATCTATGCTTACCCTCTGTATCTGAGAAACGAAAATGTAGATCTATTCCACAGCTAATGTCCTCCTAAAAAAAAAACTTCCTGCCTTGCTTTAAGAAAAGACCTGTTGAATAGCAGCTGACAGGACTTGAAGTACAAAGCAGCTGTCGGTGGTTTGTCCTTAAAGCTAACCAACACAAACACATCTGGTCTAAATGAATGAAATGCCAGCAACTTCGCAAAATTGTTATTTCTTACCTGTGGAATCCCGTCACAACTTCTCCGACATTAGATCAGCTAACCCGTCAGCTAATCCACACTGACATGTCTACATCCTCCCTCTGCTCCCCTCCGTGACCAGTGGAGACGCCAGACTACGGTGCTAAGGTTACCGTGCTAAGGTTAGCCACTTTTCTCCCTGAGAAAGCTCTGCACTTAATAACTTAGTTCCAACAAGTGCAGACACGCAGATATTTAGCCTTTAAAATTGTGGATGAAAACTTCATTGGACGTCTAGAACTGTAACACTGTTAGAATACAACACATTGCCAACCTTCTACGAGCTAATGCCCCAGCTTCTTATGGAACAGACAGAGTGGCTAACTGGGCAAGTGCTAGCTCGCTAACGCTTGTTGCTAAGCAGCAAAACCAAGGCAAAATGTTATAGCAGACCGTTGTAACATATAATCAAACTATCAAAAATACATTCTTACCTGTCGAAATTGTAGCTATAACATACATTCCCACCAACAAGTATTACATTTTAAGGTATTCACATCTGATATTCTATTAGAAATAACATTTTAGAAACAACATTTTTAGTTTTTTGAAAAATAAATTTCTCACATGATTTCAGATAACCACACAGGAGTTTTTTTTTTAAACTAGCAGTAAAATTCTTGTATATATGATTGAAATGTCTAGTCATTGTCATTTTCCAAATGACTGATGTCTGAAATAGCTTTTTAGTTAACAACATGAATAGTGTGATGATAATTACTTTTTAAACAGTTTAGTGGGATTCTCAAAATTCCAACATACCAAGACTACCGGTATTTATATTTTAAATATATATATATATATATATATATATATATATATATATATATATATATATATATATATATATATATATATATATATATATATATATATATATATATATATATATTTTTTAATATATAGATACTTTATAAATACCTTTAACACACTCCTAGGAGTGTGTTAAAATATGACAAGTTAAATACAGACACAAACATTTATACCTAAAATAGAACTTCTTACTAATAAAGAGGTGATTTGGAGTTTTTGTAGGTATCTATTTACAATATTCACTGTTTATTTTCAGAAAGGAAGACCATTGATATCTGGAGTTGAAAACCTTTTAAAAAAGAATGGACAAAAAGTAGTGAAATTTGTTCTAAGAAAAAAGATGTTTCAGATGTCTGCAAAAAAAACAAACAAACTGGTTCTGAATGAGTATAAATGCTTTCAAGATGGCTGAATTTTTATTTTGACAAAGAAGGATTTACCGGTAATTACTATATTTTTTTATAATTTCGCCATGCTCATATATGATATAATGGCTTGCCAACAGTGAGTCATCCATGTCTTTCATTGAGATAATTCTAAAGTCACGACTGTAAATGTGAAATGGTATCATTAAAATCCGGGGATAAAGACTTCCTTTATTCATTTTAGTTTTAAAAAAACTATGATTTGAGTCAATTTGCATTGTTTTTAATTTAAGGGTGCGTTTGCTATGCAGTAGAAATGCTACTGCACAACCCTGGTGCATACAGAAAGGCAGCACAGTGTAAAGACAAAGACTTGTTTGAACCTAAACGTTTTTAAAACTTTTCATGTTGAACATTTTGATTTTACATTGTTCTTAAATGTTCGTTTTTCCATAAATCCTCATTAAACGACTGAGGCGGGTAGCTTGGAGACACTAAACAAGCATCCACCATTTTTACGTAAGCAACCCACTTCCTGAGTCGGCCGCTACGTCACTTTTTACGCGCGTTTGAACAGCCCACTTTGTTTGGCGGGATTGGTCTCAGTAGACGCTGCTCCTCAACTTCGTCGGTAATAAAAAACATAAATAATATAGTTTAAGTGTTGTTCTGATAGCTCGGGTTAAGCAGTTTTCTATAGCTCAGTGATAGCTACACGTTAGCTAGCAAGGTAGTCAACGTAGAAGTTTCTAAACGTGAGACTTGGTTTGTTTTGGTTTGAGGAGTTTTAGCAACCCATCTTTAGCTAAAAAAAAACACTGCTAGTTTGATGAGGTCTTTGCGTACATATATAATAGTCGCCGTACCCTATTTAAGTTAACGCAGTTCTTAGCTGCCATAGTTTGACAGTGAAGCGCTCCACCTTTATTCATCTGTATTTTGTAAAACAATCTGATTATAAAGGTATCTTATAAAGGGCATAAGTAAGTGAGAAAGCTATATTTGCTACCCATATTCAGTTAGCAAAGGTTGTATGCAAATAAGTATGTTAATTTAGTTTTGTAAGGCTAATGGATTCTCTTTCATATAGCTGTTAAATGTAGTAGCAAGTAATAAACATTTACCTTCAGTTGTTTATGTCTTGTGTGCATAATCATTATCAATAGATATGCATTTACACCAAATCTGAATGGTTAAAACGTGACCAGTTTGCTTGTTGTATATTTAACATCAATTATTTTCCTTACCTAACAGACATCATGCTGTTTTCTGGTAGAAGAAGGAAGCTTGGGACAAGCCTCCAGACTGAGCTCTACCTGCAGCCTCTTCAGTTTTATGGACAGCCCCCACTGGAAAACATCTGTCTCTCTGAATTTGAGACATTTGCTGTGGAAAGACTGAAATGTAAACAGTTTTTCACGGCTGTCTTTAAGCGTATTTTTATCATGTTGAGCATAAATTCTAGTTTTGAGAGCTTGATATTTCTTTTCTTTAATGTCACTGCAGTGTTGAAGACAGTAGAAAACCTGGGAGTGAGTTATTCGAAATTGTCAGAACAGTACTCGAAGAAACTGGAGTCTGAGTTTAAAACCTTGAACTTTCCTTACAGATCTAATGCTGTGAGTATACTTACACTGCATACACCCAGACACTGCAATTTCTAGTGTCTAATGTGTCATTGCTTTCTAATGTCCCCCTCTTACCCTGAAATGCTAATAAATAAGGTGGTGATGCTGTTGTCACTTTGTGTAATCAACACATCTGTCAATCTCCTTTTCCGCTCTTTTTGTGTGTGCTTAATTTGAGTAAAAGTCAGTATTCAAAATGTATAATTCCAACAAATTTAGTAGTATATAGTAGTATTTCAACTTTAATATTTCAACTTTTTGAATATTTTGGTGACTGGACTGTGTAAGTCAGTACATGCTTTAGGACTGAGAAGGAACAGCATCTTTTTACTGAATGATTAAATCATTCAATTTTATCATTTTTTAAAATCCACAAACAGTTTTGAGATTCAGATTATACTTGTGAGATTCCCCAGTTATAAAATAAGTGTATAAGAAAGGTGACAGTCCCCTTAAAACAATACATTTAATAGTGATTTTCAGAGATGGAGCTGATAATTTTTTTCACCATGTATAGCAGAGTCATTGAATGCTTTATAAACATGTTCCCACTTACTGGTAACTCTAATGTCAGTATGTGAACAGATCTTTTTAAATATTGGAAAAAGAGCTTAACACAGAAAAGTTGGTGAGGCTGAAATCTTTTTTTTGTGTGTTTTTTATTGTTTTTGATGCCCCCCAATTGTCAATAGTCATGACTTCTGTATGTGTTATCAAACTGTTACCAGGTTTTACATCTTCTGTTTTCTTTATCCATCAAGGATGGCAGAAAATCTCAGAATGGACCAAGTGAGTCTGAGAAGCGAAGAAAGGACCATATCTCCCACTTCATTCTCAGACTGGCCTACTGTCAAACGTAAGTTTAACATATTGATAATCGTATACAGTGGAAATATATTACATTAAATATAATGTTTATTTTGCTTTGTATCTTGAAGGGAAGATCTGAGACGATGGTTCATTCAACAGGAGATTGATCTTTTCCGCTATCGCTTTTCTCAGCTGGATTCAAAACAAAAGCTTGAATTTCTTCATAAGAATAATCTTAAGTATGACAGAGTAAGTCCGTTTTTTCTACAGCTACTACTTATACCAGAGTCATACAAATATAAATTGATTAGCATAAGAACATATGAATTAAATGCTTTTAAAAAATATTATATCTGCTCGTAAACAGTAAAGATTTGGCCAAGAAATGAATCCTTTATTATTACTTTTACTGTTTTGAGTGTTGAAAATTGATTTTGTAGTAGCATGTAGTGAATTCAGAACAATGAACACATATCTGGAAAAGAAAACTAAATATATTTTTGAGGAAAGTAAATGATAAAGTTTATAATGATCATTGAATCTATAGAGTGCATGGGTGGTTGTTTCTCCACTAGAAGGCGCTGTTTGACCACATTAGAGGAGCCCTTGACAATCGAAGCCTTGATCTTTTTTTGTTTAAAATATTGCCTTTTTTGTTGTTATTTAGGGTAGAGATACTTCATATGTGATAAATCCTTTTTTAAAAATATGAACATGTATTTCTAGTTCTGTGTGAGTTTGATTCATGTGTTGAAATTAGAAGCACATTTTACTGTAGTATTTGTTTTATTTTAAAGTATCTTAAAAAACATGTTGAAGAGAAACTTCATAATAAATTTATCAGTGTGTTGAACCAAGCAAGGACACAAACTGTGTACTCATTTCAAAAGGGTTTCCATAAGGTTAGCTGTTGATGTATTAACACTGACGTGGTTCAGTCTTTGAAGCTCTTCACTGAAGGTCATCAATAATTTTTTCAGATTGGTGGCAAAGAGAAGAAGGAACTGCTGGAGAAACTTGTCAACTCCAGTTACTCCGTCAGTGGAATCACTGTGGAGAATCAGGACATCTACAAAGTGAGTCATTCATTTCTTCCTATGGAGACTGATGGCAATCTGCTCACTCTCATGAGACATCCTTTTCATACACAATATTAATCTAATGTTTATATATCTGTAGATCCAGTACAATGAATTTAAGATGGAAAAACTGAGGCAGATCATAAAATTCCCGTGGGAATGTCCCACAGGTATTGAGGGACTTAAACTAATGATCAGCATAAACAGGCACAGTCTTATTATTTTAGTGGTGACCAAAGCAGAGCACCAGGATTAGTGCAAGTTAATGCAGCGTCACAAACAAGCAGACCTGATGATAAATTAGGAGCATCCAATGAATTAAAGACACAACACTGATCATTAAAACAAATTTGAATACCTGTTCTATATTTCATCATTTTAGCTCAAATTATTAGAAGTCACTATTTCCTTACATTTAAGCAGAACATAATATGTTTATTGGTCCTCGTATTGTGTAAAACAAAATCTTTATTCAGAACTTGATTGATAGGTCACCTTAAAAAACACTTAAAGTGGGAACAGATTTACATTTGCAGGCAATTCACGAGATGAAAAGGAAGCAGGGAAGTTGTCATGGACTGCTAATTGATTCTAATTTACATTTCATCGAGAAGAATGTAAATCAGTCCACCTAAAATCACTAAAACAAGCCTAAATCCTGGTATCAAGCAGCAGGAGGTAGTAGCCTGTTAGTTTTGATGTTCACCATGCTGCATGTTTTTTTAATTAATTGTTTAAATTCAAATGGATTAGTTCAACTCATCTATTTTCAGGTTCCATTTCAAGATGCTCTTGATCTGGTACGAACAAGGAAAGTGTACCTCAAAGAAGGCTACGCGTACGTCCCCCATCAGGATATTGTCACCATTGTTCTCAATGACTTCCGCACAAGGCTGTCCAAAGCTCTGGCAGTAAGTAGTTGCAGTGTTTTTACAGAAAGAAACGTGTCAATTTTAAGTGCATTTTCACAAGTTTATATTCAACATATAATTCACTTCAAAAAACCACCAACTACTTTGTCCTAGAAATGAAGCAATGAGTATAATCTCTTCAACACTCCATCGTGTTAAGTTGTAGACGTGCTTCACTGTGTATGTGCACTTTACTCAAGTACATTTTGTGTTTCCAAAAAGCCTGGTTCCACGAGACAGATTGTTAAATTGCAGCAGTTGCTTTCAGTGGCCTGAGGGAAACTGGAGAAATGCAGGGTTCAAATAAGGGAAATAAGTGTGCACACATGACATAAAATGTCTAGAGGGGTGATTGGCGACAACTAGCAGGAAGGAGCTTATTGTCCCTGCAGGCACCATGTTTTTTAAAGCCATGGCAGGGGGTCCATGAAGGCGCGGTATCGAAATGCTCGTGTTTTGAACTGAATCCCCCGAGGGACGTGAAACGCAGTGTTTTCGGAACCAGGGGCCTTCCTTATTATATATGCGAGGAGACAACTGTAGCTGAGCTCTGTTTTAGCGAGAAGTCCAGACTGCAGAACTGGCGTGAGCGTTATCAACAGGCGAAGCCAGTGGCTCCGTATGATACATGAAAAGACTTGTTCGGCTAATTGGATGCTCTATGGGTGACTTGCTGAAACTTTTACATAAAGAAAATGATAAAAATATCAACCAGTATATAAAAAACAAGCTAAAGCTGCACTATTAAAAAAATATTGTCACTTAACTATAAATATTGCAAATGTGAAATTATATATTGCATGTTTTCCTGTTCATATGCTAACATTTTAACAGATTAATCAGCAGCAGGACACCATTCTAGCTGTGTATGGAATAAAAACCCAGAAAACAAGCTTTGATTCAACAGACATCAGATTGAATTGTTTTAGTCTGTCTTAAAACTGTCACCTCCTTTTGTTTGTGCTATGAAAACGCCTCTGCTGTGTAAACAATGGTTCATTTTTGTTCAGTGGTGGTATTATCTTGTCTTCCTCTTGTATTTAACAGAGAAGTCACCTTCAATCATTGTTATTTCATCGTGTGTGTGTGTGTGCGCGCGCGTTTTTATCAAACACCGGGCTCCACTCAGCCAGTGATCTAAAATGCTTTTTGGCGATTTGAGTAACATACTTGTGGCAAATTGAAATGTGTGATTACTAGAATGATAGAAGTGTGACTTTAGAGTGTGGTTTATATGTGCTGTCTAATCTTAGAGTGACTGTAGAGTAGCTCTAACCGTTTGTTCTGATTGTGCTTTTTTTTTCTTTTCTATTAGAGAAGAAAAAAGTTTGACATTTAGTCGACAAATCCCTCATCTCTCTCTAAAAACCGAAACAAAACACAGACCTGCTGTTGAATTCAGTTTTGGCTCCACTCATAATTTGACACCATTTTTGTGTGGTGGTCTAATTGCATCCTGACTGATGTTGGCAAAGTGACTTCCTGATTGGCTTTGGTCTAAATACGTGTCCTCCAACATGAGACTGGCAGGGCCAAATGAAAGGAGAGAACAAAACAAAAATATAAAGAGCAATTTGGTACTGGCTCTTCCATTCTTCTATTTCCAAGTAATTATCTGGACCACTAACTGCTGGAATTGAATAATTTTCCAAAACAGTTTTTGTTGAAAGTATTCCTTTTTGTTTCAATTATGGTTATTTCTTTTAGTCTAAACAATAAGGGGGAACCAATAAAAAACAAAAAACAATTTAAAAATAATTTTTTTTTTTTTAGCCAGACAGCTGGAAAATACATGGGTTGTGAAATATCACCCAACAGTTGTTTTATATGCTACAGATGTTTTAGGATGGCACCTTGGCACCAGCTTTCCATACAGTTGTCTGAACATTAGCACTTTAAAGGCTTCCTCACACTAAGTTAACAGTCTGCTCCCTGCTACTGCCAACAGATATTCAGTAGCAGTGTGTGAATATTTAATTTTTTAAAACCGTGTGAGTATACACATCTGATACAGGATTTATCAGCTGACTAAGAAGTTACAAGTAGAGTTTTGTTAGAGAGAATGCTGCTCAATGTACAATCAAGTAAATTAATTAATGATACTCTGGCATAGTTTCCCTTTGGCAGAATGTTTTTAATTAGTTTGAATAAAATGTTCTTAAACACTTTTGTGTTATAATTAGGGGATTCTGGGAGCTAGATTTAAGTGTAAAGTATTTTGTCTGCACTGACCTGCTATGTTGAGTCATTCTTTGACTTAGTCTTGATGCCATTACTTATGTGATGCCCATCTTTTCTGCAGCTGACAGCTCGCTCGCTACCCGCAGTGCATTCTGATGAACGTCTCCAGCCGATCCTTAACCATCTCAGGTAAGCAGAGGGAGTAGGAACTTAACAGCCATTTTGCCCTTGTTGGAAAATAAAATCACCAAGAAACATTAAAGCAATGGTTCATATCTTTTGAAATGTGGTTCTGTGGAAAGGTTGTGAACCTTATTTTTGTTAAAATAAAACTTCAGACATTCTTAATTTGGAAGAAAAGTTTATTTCTGACTAGCTTGAGAAGCTAACAGCTTGTCCTGCTGGGACAAATGTGGATTACTGCTGTCTTAAAACATCTCTAATCTCCAAAATTTCATTACTGTTTTTAATCTGTTGATCCGGCAGAAATATTATAATCCTCATGGCCTTGCTACTGCTGTTATTTATGTTTTCAAATAACCAAAGAATACCATGTAAAGGTTTATGAATAATGATTGCATAAACTTCAGTGAATTTTTTGAGAAATTAGTTATTTTAAGATAGCAGCGTTCTGGTCTTGTTCAGACTAGCCATTAGCATGTCAGTCTTAGCAGAATTAAACTATTTATTCTAACTGAGGCTGTTCAAAAAGCTAAACAGATAAGATGTTCAAAACTTTCAAATGTAGTAAACCTCGAAAAAATGTCCAAAGACCCAAATCCTTGAAAATTCTTACATTAATATGTTTTGAAAGTGAATTTTTAGCAAAGTGCTTGAAACTGAATGTGATAAAATGCTAACATTCACTTTAATGGACAACGATACAAACGAAACTTTGTGAGCATATCTGAACTGTTCATTTGTGTGTAAATCATCATATAAGGTGCTGGAAAACCTTAAACTCACCTTGAAGGTTCCTGAAAAGTGCTTCTGTGAACGGACTGGTGTGAGATAACTCAACTAGTTTCCAGTCCTTATTTGTCCTTTTCCGGATTTCAGGTTCAGGGTTTTTGCTGTTTTTTTACAGAGGTATATTGTTGTATAATTAAAGGTGATATAGAATCTTCAAACAAGCTAGGTATAGTTAGCTATTTTACACAGACTATTTTACTCAGAGCTCTCACCCCTCCTGTCAGCTATAATCTCTAGCCTCCCCCCGGACATGGGACCGCACATTGCCACAGTAAACAAGAGAGTGCAAAACACCAGTCGTTGAAACGCTGTGTGAATGTTCACCCTGGTTTTTCTTCTTTCTACGTCCAAACGTTTTTGTTTTCTGCTAGCTGAAAAGGTATTTTTCTTTTTGGGACTCTGGTATTTTTTCCTAAAATTGAAGCGCTAACAGCCGGCAGTTTCTGTCCTTCTCTCACTTTTTGGATGTTCTGCTGAAAATTGCTCCAGCACGCATTAATGGAGGATCCAAGCAGTGAGGAAGTGAGGCGCTACAGCGAGACAGACAGCCGGATTGTCCAATAGTTGCTTTCGGTCCGAAACCTATGATTGGCTTTGGTTTTTAGAGAACTGTGAGGGAACCACCTCATTAATTTTTTTCATTTTTTTTATTGCCACAATATACGTATTTATAGCTATACTTTGTTAGAACGTTGTTAAGAGGCATGAAAAAAGTTTTAAGCTGATCTGTTTTGCAAATTACCCTTATCACCTAAATTTACAGGTTTTAAAGTAATGAGATCATTACAGAAACGCTTTTTAAATGCTGACAGTGAGAGTTACTTTTTAATCATTTTGAAACACAGGTGCTAAACCAAATTTAGACATATACTGCATGTCTACTAATCTTTAAAAGCGGGTATATTGGATTTTCTCTATGCAGTCTTCAGCTTATAAATCTGCTGGTATCAGTTTGAAGTTTGTTAGGCGGTCAGAGCCATTGTACTCTGATGTATTCCCTGCTGTCTTCTGGGTTGTGTCTTAAACTTATTTATGTTAAACATATTTTAATAGCAACCCCGGTTCCATCCAGGATTATATTTATCACAGAAAAACGTATTATTATTATTATTATTACAGTCCTGATGCTTTCATATCTTCTTTCAGCCATGCATATTTGGGACATGATTACAGCATCCAGAAGAATGTTGGGAAAGTCTCTTTGGAACAGATTGATTCAGTAAGTTGCACCAACCGTCTCTAATTGAAATGTAAACTTCACGGTTCATTTTTACCTGGATACGGGAGAAGACATTCTATAAGCTTATTAAAACGACGCTTCAATCAAAATGTGTGCTGTGTTCTAAGCTGACGCTGGTCCAACAAAATATTGATTTTAGATCCTCTCTTGACAGCAGTGTTATTATTATAAATATTTATTCACAGGCATAAATGCATGTGTGCTTCTAGCTCTCAGGAAAATCATTCCCACTCTGCATGAGGCAGCTCCACCAAGCTCTTAGAGAGAACCACCACCTCCGCCACGGAGGTCGAATGCAGTTCGGTCTCTTCCTCAAAGGTATCGGCCTCTCTCTGGAGCAGGCGCTGCAGTTCTGGAGGTCCGAGTTCACAAGGGGCAAAATGGATGGAGACCAGGTAATGTTACTCCCCACAAAAGTTTATTCTTAAATGTTAACCAGGTTTGACTTGTGCTCTAAACATCACTGCAGCTCTGTTCAGCCCTTGATGGAGGCTGTTGATTTCAGAATGCTACACCAAATGAAAAAAGTTTACTTNGAGTTTAATCCTGCAAAGCTGCAGTGGGCGAGGTGTGACAGCACTCTTTAGCCTCCACATCCTCACTCTGTGCTCTCATTGACATCAAGCGACTGTAAAAACGAGAAGCAAACAACTTCACAGAATGATAGATGGCTATTGCTTCATCTCTCTTGTTACTGCATGTAATTTTAATGGCTTTAAAAGCTGCAGCCGCCTACGCATTTTTCAGAGCTCAGCTGAAGTGCAATGAATGATGCAGTGTTCTAAATATAGATGAAGCAGGTTATTTACTGTGTGATACATTTAGATGATATAGATTAAATGCATAAAATCATACTTACACTTTTGTCAAGGCCTCGAGACCTTTGAACAAATCTCTGGGGAGAGTTTCCAGATTGTTGTAGGCCAGACTCCTAGCAAGGAGGAAGAAATTGTTTTATTTAACGATCAAATTTTAGTTTTTACTTATACATATAGTTCACATGAAGCTAAAAAGTGTGTGCACGTTTTACCACTCTGGAAAGTACCTTGTTTACTGGGAATTGAAGGAAATATGAAACTGGTTTACGAGCTGCTTCCTCAGTTTGGTTTTCTCTAATCCAAAACAGAAGGAGGAATCTGATCTGATTGCTGAAAAATTTCTGCCCCTTTTTTCCCCCAAGACCTAATTTCATATATTGAACCAGCTTTTAAAAAAATCTTAAGAACTTATGGAAATATTTTTCACCCTTTATGCCTTTTTTATTTAAAAATTAGGCTTTTTTTAGTTACCAGAAACAATATATGCCTTATAATCATTTTAACAGCCGCACAGTGTTGTGGGAAACATCTGGGTGACAATACAAGCTGCAAAAACCTTCGTCAGCATTTTTTAAATAGCATGTTTTGTTCTTGCAAGTGAGAAAGTACTTACAGGTGCACCAAGGTTTTCAGTCCACGGAAAGCATGGGGTGATATCGACTGGATTTGGTTGTTTTCTATAAACCTGAAGAAGGTGTTGGGTAAATATATGAGAAAAGTGATATTTTTGTCCATCGGGAAAAGAAAATTCCTGGAATTTTTGCACATTTAACTCACAGATATTCAAGATGAGGAAGACCAAGGAATGCATCCTCGTTTATAGATTCCAGGTCGTTGGCTGTGAAGAGGCTGCAGAGAGATCCTCAGAATTAACTTTTTAAAAGTCATCAGAGACCTGCTGTCATTCCCCAAGCTGATTCAGAACTTTTGATGTTCACCTAAATTACTTTTGAGATAAAGCTTTGTGCATTGTGAGGATTCCTGCAGTCTTACATCATTGTTTTTAGTAACATAGCCCAGTCATGACTCAGAAAAATAAAAGATTTGCTCCATAAAACAAGGAATTCCCTATCCTGTTCAAATGCACACAGTTACTGAAACAAGCAGCCAAGAGATCAGCCCTAAAATGACAGGAAACATTAAAAGGATGTTTGCATCCCTGTCAAATCAATCAGCTGTTTAGTGTTGCAGCATTGGAAGGGAAATGTCTTGAACATTAAACATGGCGTTGATCAGCTCACTGGGGACTGACAGCATGCAACAAAAACCG
>SSNR01000024.1:2003063-2050877 GCA_006937965.1 Callopanchax toddi
AAAAAAACCACAGGTTTAATTCAGATCCAATTAAAAGCTGTACCGTTCTTTAAATTGTAATCCAATAACATTCAGACTAATCTCATTCAGTTTAATTTAATCAAATTCTGTTTAATTCAATAGAATTCATTATAAGTAAATTTACTCCAGTTAAACCTAATTCGTTGTAATGAATTGGGTTTAAAACAGATTTTGTTTTGTCCTGCAGTATAGAACAAAGATAGACAAACCAAGCCAGGGATAGCTGTTAAAAGAGGATAAAATACAGGTTTATGAAAGCAATAATTGTAAATATATAGAGTAAAAACATCAGGTACTCACTGCAGTATGAGACGACCCTAAACGGAAGAGGCACAAATTAATGACGCTAGGTATGACATGGTAATGGCTTTATTGGTCACCATGGTAACATTTCCTATGATTAGGATTACAGCTTTAGAATTAATTCACAATTTAAACCATATTCCATGACCACTCTATTTAAAATCCATGATAAGCTTTTAAATATCCAACACATGTGAGGAGACGGCAGCGAGAGAAAGTTGTGACTGAATTTTAAATTCTGTTGTTGTTTAGGGAAAAGCTTTTCAAGATAGTTTCTCAATTAGCACAGTGTGAGGAAAGACTGGACCAGTCATCAATTCTAAAACAAACAGGGCAAAGTTAGTGGCAGCAAAAACAGGAAATACAAACAATAAATGTAGAGAGAATTTCTTCTTCCTATATCCAAACTTAGAGTTTGTTCAAGACCAGAAGCCTGATAGCAAAACCCTCAGCCTCTTTTATTGTTTTTTGAGACTTGAGGAACCACAAATAACCCTACAGTCTGAGAGGAAAGACAGGGTAGTGCACTGCTGGGAGAATATGTCACTATTAAGTCTTTAAGACACAATGAAGCTAGATCATTAAAAGCCTCATTTAATACCAAGAACACCATTATCTGACATGACCGTCCTAGTTTATTTTACAGCTGGTTTCTGAATATCCAAGCTACGCTGCAGAGTTTTGCCACAATTCTTTTTAAAGCCTAATAAATTAGAACCCTATCACCTTTTAAAATGAAAAACATGAACACTGACCCTTATGTTTTGTTGGTAGCATCATCCATACAAATGCAGTCTTTGTTGAGCTGCAGCAGGCCTTCACAGCACATGTTTTTGTGACATCGTGTTGCAGGAAAAGCACTGGTGTTGCTAGTTAATGACATTATGGCTCTATTCTATTCAAGCATCCCAGTCAGCCATGACGGTGTGACAGTGAGCCAGCAGGAGCCACACCAGGGCCGTGAAAACTGAAGCAGCTAAATGAATTCAGCCATCTGCAAATATGCTTTTCCAAGTGTAACATGTGAAAATGGATTTTATCACACAGGGCTTGTACTGTATTTTACCCGAAACACAGTGTTATTATGATAATTTAAATGTTCTTTTTTCCCTTTGAAGACATTTTAAGCTTATTAAAGGTATGCTTTTGAATTACAAAAGCCCCGACTCTCAAATGAAAGTAGCACTTTAGAAAATGACAGATACAGAAGGAAAACTTTTAGGTGACAGAAGTTAAAAGTAGATCTTTTTCCACCAGATGTATGTATCTGTGTATATATGCACACATGCACTGAAGTTAGTTTATAATATTTAGCCCTGTGGAGATAATTAAAAGTGGAACTTTCAAATAATTTTATAATGCATCAAAGGATTGGAGACACCAGCCTGATGCTGAAATAACACACGTGTCATGATCTAAGATGTTTTGGAGGAGATGGCCTCAGCTACTTAAATCCATCTTTTATGGTCAGTGTTAGTACTTTATATCCAGGATTATGTGTTGTGTAGGTTGAAGTGTTTTTGGTTGTCAAAGAAAACCAGATGGGTATGAAGGAGTTCTATTCACATGGCACACCTCTCCACACTGGATTAGGACATTCTATGTTTTCCACGACTAATGAGAACTTGCTTGGATCACAGAAAAGTTGGAAACATTGTTATGAAGGCAATCGTGATGCTGCTGCACTCTGAGTTCTCACCAAATCTGTATTTCCTTAATATTTTCCATATTCCAGAGAGACCCAACAGCACGGTTCCTGTTTTTCCACAACTCTCTTTGGTCGTGTCAGGATGCAGCCATGTGCTAGAAGATCACGCCACAGTAGCATGTTGTTGATGGTTTGGCTTTTAGCCAACACAAACTGTCCTGATTTAAAGTCAGGACATGCTAGAGTTTTTATCCCACCACTCAACCCAGAATCCTGATGCAGTGCCACCGTGATGGTAAACTACCATGACCGATCTTTGTCGCTGACCTTTCACGTTACATCGTGCGCAACAGGGAACTCACTGCGTTCCTAATGCATGCTCTAAGACCCTACTAAGTCGAGCTGTAAGAAAAAAAATCAATGCACTGATATATCGCATTATTTCATGTCACAATATCATATCGATATTCATAAGCACAATATCGATTTTTTATTACCAATTGTCCATGCAAACATTGACAGTGGTAGTTCATTTTTGTGTTGCTTTTTGACCTCCGATTGCTTGTTTGCTGCAGTCATTAGTCCTCAGCAGTCCTCCGCTTCCACAGAACATTGAGATCACAGGATAGTACCAATGAGTGGCAAATGTCGCTAACTTCACACAGCTATAAGGTAAATGAAGCGGAGAGGATACAGCAGCACTCAAAGCTGATGGTGGACATGTATTGGTCCCAAAACAAAGAAATGAAGTAAAGATTGTGACAGGAGTTATGCAGTCTGTAAAATCTGCAACAGCAGAGTCAAATACTTGGGTAACACAATAAATTTGTGAGCACATGTGGATAGATACCATGACAAATTAGCATTAAGGGCTCATTTTAGTATAAAGCAGAATTGTTCTGCTCAGCGGAGAGCTGAAGAGGCTAACTCTTCTGTTGAGCCGTGACAGTTTTCTAACAAATTAATCAATTTTTCAATATATTGTATTGCTTGTAGTATCACGATATATTGTATCGTTGCCCCTGTATTGTGGTGCACATCATATTGTCAGATTCTAGCCAATACACACCCCTACTACTAAGACCATCCACATTCAGGTGAATTGGTTTTTAAATTTTAGTGAGGTTTTCAACCAGTGTAAAGAAACTTAAATCTCAAAATGTAATATATTTTTATATTTGTCTTTGGATCAGATTGAACCACTTAGGATTATTTTTACATTCATATTATTTCACTCATCACAGTCGAACCCACTTCAGTGCCAGTGGATTTCTATGTTGTCATGTAATGGAGTAAGGAAAGAGGTCTTAAATCAGAAAGTGGTCTCTTGAATCCTTTGAAGCTCTTCATAATTAATATCTGATTTATTGTACTTAAAGACGATTTGATGGGTTTTTAAATTGCCACTGCAGCTTGTCACATTAGCAAGTTCAAGGGTTTTATTTGAACATTAATGTGTGGGTGCAGTCCTTGTGATTATAGTCTGCTCCTCTCAGAGCGCTCTGGGTGTATTTCACAGTTTTTCTTTCAAACAGCAGGGTCACTGAAATGGATTTTAATGGCTTCACAAAATGACAATAAAATAAAAAGGGTTCACTGCGTAGATTGTATAAAATGACCCCGATCAAAAATGGCATGAGGCATCTTTTGATTTCACCCCCACGTTTCTGTTGATGAGAACGTCGGCTAAATTTAAACACATTAAAAATTTATTTATACAAGCGAGCTTGTGTTCTTGACTTTGATGTTTGGCTTTTTCGGAGATTATATTAAGGATTTTCCAGACTGAAAAATCTGAGACTTGCATAAGTTAACTTCATTTAAACCTCAATGCATTTTGTCATAGATACACTTATAAAGATTAAAGGAATTATTCCACATCTTTGAAGTGGGGTTTTTATGAAGTTTTTATCCATAATCAGTGTTTTACCTGCAGTAAATGGCAGTCTGCCCAACCTCACTTTGAAGAAGCAGACAGAAGCACCAGCAAAGAATCGGAGCAATGGACTGGAACAGCACATAATGTATTTTAGCCACCCTAGGGGTACGCTATATCTGGAATATTTTTCACTGTTTTATCAACCTATTTAAACATAGAGCCGAAAGAGTTAGATCCATAAACGATCTCTACGAATTTTTAAGACTCTTTCGGCAAAAACAGAAACCACGTTTTTGCTGGTTTAGTGATTTTAATCACTTTGTTATGGTTTATTTTATTTACTTTAATGTGATTTTAGACCACAGGACATTATGTCTCATTATTGACCCAAATATCTACGTTTCTAGGTCTAACTGGTTCTATGACTGAAAATAGTCCCTTTATGATGGGGATACTCAGACGGTATAGAGCATCTTCTTCATGTCTGTTTTATTCTGCTATTTATTTATTCCTATAAAACTGTATTTTATTTTTGCAACAACAATCTAATCCGTGAGGACATTTTGTCTGTTAGTCGTCTTCTCGCAAACTTTAGAAATGTCCATTTTTAAAATTTTCTCAGACATGTTCCTGCAGATTATTTTGATAAATTAAAATTTTTCCAGTAATACAGGCTACTTGTTCACCTGATTTGAATCCTGTTGAAATAAAATTTTGTGACGCCATTTAAAATTTTTTTAATAGACTTCCAAACGTAAAAGAACCATTATTCAAATTATTATTATTATTGCAAGTCCAGTGGTTTGTAAGGAATTCAAAGCCTTTAGACATCTGTGTAGTTCTTTACTACCAAATATTATCAGTGTAAATAAATAATTGCAGGAAATCCAGTTTTGCAGGCAGCATAGTGTTTATATAATTTTATTGAATTGGGCGTGTTCATTTATTTAAGTGAGACGTTAGTATTTGCAGCTGTTTAATGTTTAAGTTGTAGTTTGGCTTGTCTGAAATGTTAATTTGAGTTTATTTTTGTGATTCTGTTTCCATCCCTCTACTCGACTCTGCACAGACTGCCAGTGAAAATTGACTTTCAGCTCTATCCGGTACAGTCAATGTATTTGTTCATCGTCCCTGTTAAATAATCATCGATTCTGTTGGAATTACCTTCGTTTAGTCTTTGATTTAAAGCACACTTTTCAATATCGTGTCAGGGTGCTCTGCAGGACAAGTGGGTAAAAAGCACAGAGAAGGATGGCCTCATTAAAGGACCTGTAAAGCAGCTATCTCAAGTGTGGCGACACATCTGCGGCAGGTCCTCTCTAATAGCTCTATATTTCATTTAGGAAAACTCCCTGTCAAAACTGACATGATGTATGACAGCGTCTCTTTCACCCCAACCCTGTCCCTCTTCTACTCTCATCCTTACTAATTCTTTCACTTCCTGTCCTCTCGTTTTTCTCTCTCAGTTTGACAAAGCATATGCCTACAACGTCCGCCACATGTTTGGCAAAGAAGGCAAGCGAACGGACTACACACCTTTCAGCTGCATGAAGGTGATTTTATCAAACCCACCAAGCCAAGACGACTATCATGGTAAGAACGTGGCTGTGAGAGGAAGTTGTTCACCTCTTCTAATCGAAAAATGTAGCTTTTCTTCTCTGTGGTTTTCAGTCTTTTAGTTTCTTCCCTTTTGTCTGCTGTATGTTGTCTTAATGGTTGATTTACATGTATTTTGTTTTGATGGATGCTCTCCTGTTGGCAGGATGTCCATTCCGTCACAGTGACCCGGAGCTGCTGAAGCAGAAGCTCCAGTCCTACAGAGTGACTCCCAGTGGAATCAGTCAGGTGGGTAAGATGATGCTGTGAGCATCATTATCTGCTTCTGACCAGTAAAACCTTAGTGTTATGTCTTCTGCCCTCCAAAATCTGCCAATTATGTTGCCGTTGGTTTGTCAAGCTGAGCCCTAAGGGTAAAGATGTTTTGGTCTATTTGTCTAATTTTCAGAAATGTTATAAAATACATTAGCGGACGTTTACTTTGATGGTATCCTAATCATTGTGTCATCAGATGGTAGCAGAAAAAAAAAAGTTGCATTGAGATAGCTGTAATCATCATAAAAAATGTATTATCACTCACACAACAAAAACAACCCATGATGAACAAGAAACAAACCAGTCAGAGTGGTCAAAATGAGAGAACTCATTTTATTATTTCACCCCCAGATTTTTTGCTTTTGGCCACATTGAGATTATTTCATCACATCTGTTGATATCAGTGTTACTTCAATAGAGAATGGAAACGGTTGATTGGGCGCGTAATCAGCTATTTGAATATAACGGTCAGTTCATCAAAGCTTGAAAAAGCTATTTCCATTCCTTGTTATGTGCAATAAACAAGATGGCATCTTTATTTGAAAACGAGGCGGTGGCTGAAGGGATTTTGAACAATGACGTCTCCGTTTTGTTCATGAGGAAGGAAGAAAAATGAACTTTTTATTGATAAACTTTATAATGATAAAAAGTTTATTGATCATCAGTTAAAGGTGGGTAGTAATAGTACTGATATCATTGTTATTACTATAAATAGGTCAGAGCTTTTAAAATATTTTTTACTTAAACCAAAGTATAAAATTCCTATATTACTCACCTAAGTGGTTTTCTGTATTTATTGTGTCATGATAGTCATATCACCTAATTTCTGGAGTATCTTTTACGTTTCTCTCAAACCCCAATGGAACCATCTAGATTAAACAACAAATAAATCTGAAACGAAGCTGACAGGACAGCTGGTGCTTTTCTTCAAATCAGTCTGTTATGTGTGTTGTTGCAAAATTGCTTCTCGTTCTTCACTAAAGAAGTTAAAGCTAAAGTGAAAACTGTAATATATGGCGGAGACTGTTCATAGCTCATTACCTGTCCATCACCAGCTGTGGAGTTGAGCTTGCTGGTGGCAATCTCACGCTGGAGCCAGCCATGCAGGAATCCAGGGAATTATGAAGGAAGCAAATGCAGGCGGAGGAGGAAACTTCAGATTTGTTTTTCCTGTAGGTCATCCACCCTGAATGTGCAGCTGCAACATCACTTATAGGAGCAGAAACACATAAAATAGGTGCAGACTCCTTGGCTGCATAATTGCTCTGAAAAATGACATTTTGAAGTATTTATGGGGTATTTATTCACTATGTGCACACAGGAGATCAGCGTCTACAGAGAAATGTTTACCTCGACGCATTACAGTAAATATAATTTAACCATAAAAATACCAGTGGTTTTGTCCAGTATTAATATTTAAATTAGGCTAACAGATGTCATCAGTTTTAATTACTTCTGCAAAGTTTTTTTCCCCTTAAATATGTATTCACTGCTGTCGTTATGATTTATGAAGTCTGCTTGTAGTTGAACAAAACCTAATTAAATGACTCAGGTCTGCAGCAGTACAAGTTGCTGACTGCAACTGGACTGTATCAGTGTTTAATGGTCAACCTCTTTTTGGATATTTCACCTTTTTGTTGTAGATTATGGAGCTGGTCAAAGGAATGCACTACCAGCTGGCGTGCCAGAAGTACTTTGAGCTGACACACAATGTAAGTGCTCATTTCATTTGATGTGTGTGTGTGTGTGTGTGTGTGTGTGTGTGTGTGTGTGTGTGTGTGAGAAGGGGGGAGTACTAAATGCAGCTGTGTGTGTCGCAGACACAGTTTACACCTCAGGAGACCCAGAACTGTCATCGCATCCATCATTAGCTGGCTGTCTTAGCCACTTAGCTTTTAGAGCTTTGCCATGTTTTCCCAACCTGTTTTCACCCCTGTGGATATTTGGATAATTTAATCAGTTTTACTTTGCATGTCTGAGTCACCCACCCAAATTTAGCAGGAGTTTAAACTCACAACTTATCATATTGTGCCTGCAGATGCAGACCATTTGGGACAGTGTGACATGTGCATGCAAGGAAATGCTTGAAGAGAGAACGCATTTAGTTTGTTTTTTTAAATTTAAATGATCACTTTTACTCAGCGTAATGTAGAATGTTTGAGCTTGAGTTATTGTTTAGAGGTAAATTTGGGAGATATTTTACCTTCAGTAGAATAAATAACTCATATCCGCTTGATATTCAAAGAAATAACTTTGTGCACGCATTCACGCTAATATAAAAGATAAATCGGTTTATTAAAAACAGACTCCAGGGCTTTTAAAGGAATATTAAAAACAGTAAAACAAAGAAGATTCATCTGATCTAGTAAGCTGTGGCAGCAAAACTTCTCTGACTTCTCGAACAAGGGTTTGTTGTATTTGTAACCGATTAAACGTGCTCTTTCTTCTGGAACAAAACACTTTGATTCATCTAGTTTGTAAAAATGGAACAAACCCAGGTCCACTGTATTTCGAGCACAATTAGGATCATTCTGATATAAACATTGTTGGTTGAAGATCTGTTCTTGTTTAGTTTTTTCCTGTGAAGCAGGCGGTTTTAACCCAGGGCTACTTCAGTGGCTGCTTATCAAGATTAATAGATAGTTTGTGGGTTATTTGTTTACTTAGTCATTACATGAAGGATAATTTACTCCATGCAAGCAATCAATTAAAAAAAAGATCTGCAGTCATCTGTAAAATGAATCCATGTGGCCTTGCAGGAAAACGTACAGACTGTGAATTTATGTTTTCATTCCTAACAGCTGAGAGAGTCAGTGATTTTGTGTTTAGATTTTTGTTTAAATGGAAATTATATATAAAAAAAAAAAGTCCATCAACCTTCAGTTTGACTACTTCACTAGAGGGCAGAAGTAACATTCTAAAACAAATTGTCCTTCAACTCTTTTCATTTATATAATTCATTCTTGTGCTTCAGCAGGTTCAAACATTAACAAAATGTACTGCGAAAGATACTTTTGCACTTGTTCAAGTTCTGAAAGCATTAAACAAAATCACGGAAATGGTTTGGTGTGAAAATAAAAGCACTTTTCGTGATGATTGATTTTATTTTCTGAATTAATATGTCATCATAAAACCTGTCCTTTAGATATATGATGACTTACTGCTAATGTGAAAGTTTTCAGTCTGAAGAAATCAGTAAACCATTCCTCATTGTTGGCAATGAGGGAGACGTTAAACGAGCATTTTATGAAAAGTGACATTACGACGAATCAGTCAATCAACCTGCCACTTCTCTGACAACCAGCCGTTATTATCCTCTCTTGACCTTCCTCCTTTGTGCTTTCTCATTTCTCCGAGCAGGTGGAGGACACATCTTTCTCACTCAGTCACCCTAACCAGTACTTCTTAGAGAGCCAGAAGCTTCTGGGAGGAGGAGTGAAGGATGTAAAACGAGAAGTAGATGCACCACAGAAGTCCCAGGAAAACTCCTCCACCAAAGGGTCCACTGCAGCTCAGGAGGCAGCAGACTCTGAGCACATAGCTGAGATGACAGAAGACCTGGAGAATTACTTCCAAGATGTCTAATTTTTTTTTTTTTTTTTACAGAAATGTGCTCATTTAGAAACTGGCTAAATTGTTTGGAAAAACTGTATGTAAAATAATAAAGAAACTAATCAAGACCTTATGAGTCATTGATATCCATCACACCAGTTTAGCATCATTTGTTCAGACAGTCTGCTTACTGAACTCTGATGACCTGCCCTCAGTCTCACTGCATTTGGCAGGGATGTGAGTTTTTGAAATGGAGAGGGCGGCGTGGAGTTGAGTTGAGCATTCCCCTGCTGTCTCAGAAACAGTGTCATTGTATTTGCTGGCAGCTGTGTGGATGAATGGCGACAGGAGGATGGATGAAAAAATAAACTATTTCCACAGTTGTATTACTCTGCCTTGGAATATTGCCTCGTGGCGCACCATGCAATTTATTCAAAGCATGCGTGGTCAAGAGATACTTCCTCTCTTCTCTCTTGAGCCTGTCTGCTTAATAATTTGCAGAAAATAAATAATAGTGGCTGTCTAAAAGTTGAAAAGCCTTTATACTGCTGTGTCACTGCAACAAGGGCTACTCTAATGTTGGATTTTGAATTCCTACATGATCTCAATTCTTAGTTTAGCTTTTTCTTCTGACTGGATCTAATTGGGGCCACTGGACTTTTAGGAATATAAATACATTTTCTAAGAAATTGCATTTAAAGTTTTTGAAAAAACTTTCACCCCTAGTTAAATAACAAAACGCATTAATGTCGAAGTTTAAAAAAACATTTAGTGCATTAAAGCTGCACATATCTGGTATTAAATCCATGCAGGGTGCTTGACATGTGGAGGATTTATTCAGTATAATAAGGTGACTGGATAACAGTTTGGAGTCAGGCAGGCTGCTGTCAGAAAGAGACTCTTGATGTCTAATATTTGGTAGAGCAGAACTACATTTGACACAGCTGGCCTCATTCTGAGACTTTATCTTCTGCAGATGGTTTTACGATCATTAGTCATCATTCTTCATGCATATGTTGTGAGATTTGTGCTTTACCTGTGTACATGTTGTAAAGATGGTGTGCAGTTGCCAAAACAGTGTCTTCCTTTGGCATGACAGATCTGGAAAGCAACACCCACTGCCTTAAAAGATGCAGAGATTGGTTTCAAAACGCAGGAATAGCAACTCATATTTATTCAATTTCAATCCAGATCTGTAATCATTTGCATGTGGATGCCTTTATTAGTTACTGAAACCCAGTTTACTGCTGTATTGACTGCTTTCTACCCCTTCACTGTTAATAATAGCTGATAAATCAAAAGATTCTTCATGTATAGTCATAATTACATTACTTCATTCAGTGTCTTTGTCTTCATCTCCACATATTAACACCCAGGAGAAACCGAATGTGACTGAGGATGTTGTGCTCCACTCAGATACGTTTTTGTGCATTTTGACTTGTTTATTTATAGGATTTAGATCTGATAAATGCATGTCTCGCCCTTGAGCTGTATAAAGAAATTAGCAGTGTATTTAATAATGAATTCATAAAAGGTTTGTAATTCACAGGCAATGTTAGCTTTTCAGTGGGTGGATTAACAAAGTATTTGGCTCTTGAATTGCTCCAATCACCCCGTTCATCATTATTACTCTGCCACAAAAAATATATTTGTTTCAAGGTTAAACAAATTTGAGCAGATTCAAAGGACAGCCTAATGGAGCTGAAGTTACTATAGTAACAATCTTAAAATAAGAGTGGTGCACTGATAAAGGGCTTAGATTTGTGTTCTGCCTGTGATATTTTGTGGGAAATCAGAACCAACTTGAATCAAACAATTCATTTCCACTACAGCCTCATAAAATGGATCTCAAGTCCATAATAATAGATTTTTAAAAAATAACTATAATTTATAGAACAGAATGTTTCCCACAGTTTCTGAAAATGTCGTTTACAGCAGGACAACACATTTAAGTGCACATCCAGCAGCAAAGTAATGGTTGAAAATGGCCAGCAGTGAGTCCTGATTTAAAACATTATTTTTCTTTTGAAGAAAACTGAAATGTGCCATTGCAAAAAAAGGTCTCCAGGGCTCTTCAAACAAGCTGCAACAACAAAAAAATGGAAAAAAAAAAAGAAGAAATCTTTGCACACTCAAATGGACAGAGCTTGTAGATGGCTACAAGCAATGTCAAACACTCGGCAAACAAAAACTGTCTCGTGTGAGCTATTTCTCTCCCACCACATAGAACACCTTTTTTATTGTACATATTTATTTGTTCTGTGGCTTTTCTATTACTAGCATGTTAAATGGTGTTTAAAATGTTCAGTTAATCTGTGATCTTTATAATGATCCTCTTTCATAATCAGGAGGGTTTCATTTCATTCTTTTGTTCTCTGAATACAGCTCATATTAATTCATAATTATGTTCCAGATGTTGTTTTTTTTTTTTTAGAAAGTAAACACAGGGGTTTAATTGTGACTTTAACAGCAGACAAAGCTGTATTTTGTTCCATTTTCATGTAAAACACTGGATTTCTGGTTAATAGTTTTGGTGAAGTGACAAGTTGTTTTGATGAAAAACGCCTTTTAGATGTTGAGCATATCCTTTCATTTGAAACATTTGATCACGTTTAAAGCTGGTAGGGAATGCAGTGCCTTCGCTGTGCCTGAGCGTGGATGTCAATCACAGCGTTTAGGTGTTATCAAAGTGTCTGTGCAGACTCACCTTCCTGCTTTGTTCCGTTGATCTAAATCTGGAGATCTGGAGTGTCCATTAATGTCTCCCGGTGACACTGTTTAGTATTGATCGTAACACCAGATGGAAGCATCAGTTACACTCCCATCAGCGTTTTGTCCAATTCTTGTGAAACCTGGCAGTTCTTGCTGCGATGCTGAGTGTGATGTTCGCCTCTTAATTATAACTAAATACATATAAAAATAGCACACTATGTATGTTGTCAAATTGTGTATTTATCATCAAGATTTTTCCCCAAATTAGCCAGGAGATGTGACAACCCTGTTGATTATAAAAACAGAGTCAAACTCCCTACAGCTGCATGTAAAACTCATGATCACTCCCCAGGCGTTGTCTCATTAACCTGACAGATGTGTGATCTGCTGCTCATGTGATTAACTTTGCTCACAAACCCCTCACTCTGTCTAAGCTTCACCTGCAGCCATGTTGTCACTTCATGTTAGATTTCCGACTGAGCTAAAACTGTGAAAGTGGCGCTCGCTAAAAGCATTGCCTCTGCCGCTTGGTTTTGCCACAGCTGCACACATGCAGGCTGAGACGACCGTCTGCAGCTCTCTCCTCTTTGTTGTTTGTGCTGGATGCTAAGGCTGTCCACTGAGGCAGAAGTGATGAAGGCAGGGTGTGATTTTAAAAGGAGATCAAATCCTGTTCTGTATAAGTTTATGCTGCGGTTAGACGATATGTAATGTGCAATAACATCAAGAGAAGAAAGTACTGATAACAATCCAGAGATCAACTACATCAATTATCACTTTTATGACAGACAGAACTGCTAAAAGAAGAAGAAGAGGTGTGAAACGACAGTTGTGGTTCTGGAAATGTAAGCTTTTTTCCCATGTGGATCAGATATCATTTTCACTTTAAGATCAACAGGAAGTTGCTCATCAGCTAACAGATAATTCTCTAAATTTGCAAACTTTTACTTTTTCTGCTAAATATAACTAGTATGGAGCCGCTAATTTGACCTTTAAAATAAAGATAAAACATTTTATAAAAGTTTATAGAAAAAGGAATAAGATTATCTATTTTAAACAAAAAGAAAATAACCTGAAATTTACTCAGAAATAAAAGTCAGGACTGCACTTTAAACAGTAGAATCTCAAGCTGTTTGTGGTTCATTATTAGAAAGTGTGTATTAATGTCTGAGTTTACGTAGGCAACATACTTGTATTATTCTTCTCTAAATTTTCTTGCCGTTTTTGCAAAAACAACTGGTAAAATTACAATTTCCTTTTGACAATTTAAATTTAAATATCATTCAAGACAGGGTGATGAGCCACATGTGCCTCAGAGCTGCAGGTTTCAGTGCTCTGAGGTGAAATCATCCTCTTTTTCTTCTTGGTTATATACGATTTTTGATCTCATATAATTTTTTGAAGAAAAATCTAATTTGCTTAGTTTTAACTACATTTTAAGTTCAGTTTATTATAAATGCTTTGTTGCACATTTTTTAGGGAAAATCCTCACACTTTCAGCTGTTCTTGCTCCATAAAGCCTTCTCTGTTGCTTTTTTCTTTTTATTATGGATCTTGTTCCTTCTGTGAATCTCTCATTTCATGTTTTACCTTCACCGCCATATTCTCCAACAATTAGCCTTATTATCAAGAGAAATAATCATTTAGTTCATTTCTTACCACATTTTATTTGCAGTCTCAGGTTTTGTACACGTACACAATTAAGACACAATAAAAACAGAATATACAAACACAAAATATTATCCTAAAACACACATTAAATTTAAAAAAGCATAGTTAAGTCAGATTACATATAAACATTTCCACTAACAAACCCTGAAGCATAGCAAGAGTAGCTTGAATACACTAGATTTTCTGTAGGATGACCACAGATGGGCTGTAAATCAGTAAATTCATGTAGGGAAATAGCTAGAAATACTGAGACAAAACAGCCTTTTTTGGGCATTTTATGAAGACGTTGCATCATTCTGTCAGTTCAATGCATTCATCTATAATTAATTGTGGTTTAATGCAATGCTCAGATTCACACACACGAGTTTGAATCCAGCTCCTGCCGAGAATAGAAAAATAAAAGGTCACCTCACTTTCTTGTAGCACTTAAACGGATTCTGTCACTCATGTTAAAAAAAAAAACAAATCTGGAGCAAACCGTGACACATCAAAGAGAAAGTGGGAAGTGAAAGCTTCTTGTTAATGGAGGGAATTGTAGAAGCAGAAACTGGGATGCAGGGAGGAGGGGCTGAAATGTGGCCCTGACAATCAAACAGCTGAGGGCCCATCCCTTTACCCTGCAGGGGGTGTTAGTGGAGCCAGAGCGCTGGTGCTAGTTGATGCTTCTTGAGCTGACACAGTGTTAGCAGACAGAAAAAGGCGGGAGATAAGCATCCAGAAGACGGTGATGGAGATCAGAGCGGCTCCCTGGATTTCCATGTTGACTTTGACAAATTGATGGACCAGAGCGCACAGGATTTTACCAGATTGTCCTCCAGAGACTGATGGATACAAACCAGTTTTTCCACCTCTCTTATTTTCACTGTTCATACATCTTAACCTCAAGACAGATAAAAGGCTGTTAAAATGCATCGATTCTTACATCAGCAGTTTTGAGCATTTAGATGAACGTGTATGATAGCTTATCTTTTGTCTTTCAGCTTCAAAATCGTTGCTGGCACTACACGACTTTTTGCCGCACCGACGATGAATCATGCTTAGTGACAAAGAAACAACGTCCCTAAATGAAACATCAGCTGAGCTTTTCGAAGCGTTCGCACCCTCAGAAACAGAAGATCTATCATTGCGGGAACAAACCGACCTTTGGGCTATTCCAGATGACACAAATTATTTCACCGATTGAATCACACCTGCTGTTGCACATTTATTAAAAAATAAATCATTTTAAGAACGATCTGGAGAGGCAGAGCAGAGGGGGGTGGTGACAACAGGCAGGGCACCTCTTTTTTTCCCCCTGCTACTGCATTGGTTAATTTCTTTCTTGTGGTTCGTAGCGTTGGTACCCCTTGGGGAGCTTAGATTTTTCACTTACTCGCATGCATTTTTCATTTTCACCGGGTCTCCAGCAGCACTCACTACACAGAGCGTCTGTTTTCCCAAGCCTTTCATTTGTCTGAAGCCTGATGTCTTGGTGAGGGCCTTGCACATGTGCAGATTTCTACCAGCAGCTTTTACAAAAAACAAAAAACCCCAAAACATTTCTTTGATTTAAAAATCACATTATAGTATAACGACTTAATGTTGAGATGTAACAGATGCACTGACAAATCACTTTTTTATTACAAAGAAAATAAACCTTCATGTGATTAAAATGAAGTGTTACCAAAATAATAAAGTAAAGCTTTACTCTTTTCAGTTGCTGAAAAAAAAAGTCCACATCGATCTGAATTATTTTGCTCTTCTACTTCCCCCAACTAAAGATAAACACCATAGATCCCAGCAGTGGGCTGGACGGCTGACTTTGATGCAGTGCTTCCATTCAGCTTCCTGCACAGTGGACACTGTTTTGTATTTACTAGAGGGCGGGGTTATAAGTTACAGACACCCAGAAGCTCATGGCCAGTTTTGCAGCACAAACCAGATAAGAAGGCCAAAAGTTTGAAAACATAGACAATCCACGTACAGATGATAATAACAATACGCAGTTTGGCTGATGTTGTTTCAGATGTCTCGTATCTTCAGCTTTCATTGATGCTGAGCTGCAGCCCTTTTGCCCATTTACAGCAGAACCGCATCGTCTTTGTTGTGTATCGACTTTCTGTTTGTAAGTTTTGAAGGCTGGACTGGAAGTCAGAGTTCATGAGCCTCTGAGCGGTGGAATTAGCCACAGAGCTAAATCAATGTGTGAGTGTACAGGAGAGAGAAGGTACAGTCTAAACAAGGAAAGGTGACTAACGTGAATGCTTTGTTTTTAAAGAGTTTTTTTTTCGTTTTTGCACTTATAGAATCAGCTCTGTGCAAAACAAACCACTGATGAACACAAAGTCGTGAGCCTACAGTAAACTGTGATTTTACGAGGAAATTTTTATTCATGCTAAAACAAAATCACTATTCAAGAAAAACATTATTTTGTTAGTTTGGGTTTCAGCACAGTGGCATGAACATCTGGAGACAAATAAATATAAATAACTCTAAAGAATCTTCTTGCTCCAGTTCATATATTAAATAATAAAAGGTTACAGATAACAGAAGGAATCAGTAATCAACCTGATATTATTCTTTTTACTATTTTCCCCACAATTACCGGTAGTTATTTTTTGTGAAAACGCAGAAGCAGAGTTATGGCTGAAGCAATCATCTAGTTCACATCTGGGTCATATTGCATGTTCTTTATATATGTGGCTTTCCTCCTGACAGTTGTTTAATCAACCAAACTCAAAAGAAGGGTGAATACCAACAGGAGACCATAACAGTGGATTTTAGCATATTGTGGAGGGACCGTGCATCCACACGTTTAGCTGTGTTGCTCATTCCATGGATGCATGATCTTTACAAGTCATCCCTCATTGTAAAGTTGGCTAATCAGGTTTTCCACTTTTATAAAATACAACACTATCTGGTATTAATGAAATGATTCTTCTTTGTTCAAAAAGTAACAGGGTGAGTACTGCCAGAGCCCTACAAAGTGACCTCCAGAGGGCCAATGGTATGAATGTCTTTGACTAAACCATCAGAGACAGACTTCATGAGAGTGGCCTGAGGGCCAGATGTCCTCTAATGTGACCTGTGCTCACTGCTCAGCACTATGAAGCTCCACTGCCATTGGCCAGCACTGACACGCTGAACTTTTCACAAATGATGCTGCAACATTGTTCACCATGATGGGTTTGGTGGTGGTTTAGTGTTGGTCCACGGAGGGACACATAGACCTGTACAGGATAAAAGGTGGAGCCCTGACTGTCATGAGGTATCAGGATGAAATCCTGGACCCATTGTTAGATCTTTCGCTGTTGCAGCAGGTCATGGACTCCTCCTGGTGCATGATGATGCTCTGCCTTATGTAGCAAGAGTATGCAGGCAGTTCCTGGAGGATGACTGAACTGATACCTCCACGCTGGCCTGACCTGAATCCAGTAGAAGATCTCTAGGACATCATATCTGAGGCTGCCAGGTTGCACCTCAAACAGTTCAGGAGCTCAGTGATGCCCTGGTCAGGATCTGGGAGGAGATACCCCAGGACACCCTCTGTCATTTCATAAATAGCATGCCCCGAAGTTGTCAGGCTGCATAAAATGATTTGGGGTCCAAACTGAGAACCATTTTGAGTTGCTGCAATGACATTTCAGCTAATTGGACTCGCCTGCTGCATCAGTTTTTCAGTTGAAATATTTTGGTGACTTCAAATGAAGCCCTCTGTAGTTTGATCCTTTTCATTTTCATCAAATGATGTGGCATCCCTTTATTCCTAACAGATTACATATTCCATCAGTATGGATATCCAGCAGGATGTTTTGTATTTTCAATATTTTCCTTTTATTTTTTGAGCAGTGTATATTATAACTGCGGATTCTATAGGGTTTGTGTGTGTGTGTGTGTGTGTGTGTGTGTGTGTGTGTGTGTGTGGTTTCTCTCTGTCTTGGCCCTGTAATTGGACTGGTGATTATCTCTCACCTGGTGACAGCCCTCCTCAGACCCTGAACAGAACTATGTGAGGTGTTTTCTGTTGGTGTGGCAGTGGTTCCCAAAATGATCACCCACAAAATGACAGCAGTGGAGACTTGTGACCCTGATCATCATCGGTAAAAATCCTCTAAACACAAATTATACAAGAAATTAATGGCAGCACAAACATCAACAACTAATATACCATTATCCATTCACAACAATTATTACAAACACATGATATTAACAATTATTTAAAACTCGAGATTTGAAGATCAGGACCCACATTTGGTGTTTGAGATGGGGCCACTGGTGTAGTTGTTAAGTGTCCATCATGGTAAAAAGCATTTAGAGCTCCATGAAGAATAATCAGACTCCTGTCACTGAAAGAGTCAAACCTGACCTTGACTGACAATCAATACAACCAGCAGTCAGCTGTTTTTTGTGTGTCGATCGCCTTGACCTTTTAAGTTCGGTGACTTTGTGGTAGTTCCAAATTAAGCTTCTTTGTTTTGCTTAGAATAACAAAAAAATGCCTAAGTTGCTGCACATCCGTCGACACCCGTGTCGCCGTCTCACCTGATAAACGCATTTATCAGACGGGACATTTAGCGATGAGAGGAAGCTCATAAAAAGAGCTGAAACACAGATGAGACCCTGGCAGCGCTTTGTCTTCATCTCGTGAGCTAATTGGGCTTGTAGTATACTCTACTGGAACACTTTACCTGAGAGAACTTCAAATCTAATTTGCATCGTGTTTGTCAGAAGACCAACTGGTTGGATGGTGTAACAAGCCGCTGTAAATGAAACAGGAAGCAACACAGAATGTGAGAGGCTCCACGGTAATAAGGAGCATCTGAGGGTGAAGCTGGAGCTCATATCTAGATGAAAGGAAGCCAAAACATCACGTTTCTCTTCCCACTTTTAACATTTTTACACCAGGCGTCTTTGTATTCTTTCACGCGCTGCTTAAAAATGAATAACAGCTCCTCGCTTATCAGTCTGCAGACCTTCAAAAATTCTGTTTCCCTCACAGACTTTTTAAAGGGTGTGCTACTAGAAAAGGTGAGTAGCATCCCATTCCACTGATCAAAATCTTTTATTTCTTTCATTTTTGGCTTGAATCTGCTTCAAATATTTTACACCACACAGACAGTTAGATGAGGGCGATCGGACTTAAACCTCGACACAACAATAACTAGGTGTTTTGTCTGATCCTGTTAACTTCCACACAGCAGATGCACCAGATTTGGATTCAGTGCCATCATTAGCATATATTTTTGGCTCAAAAACACACCATCCTTTTTAGCTATCCCTTTGTGGGCTCCAGCACCACATTTGCCAATATAATATCATCTTTATTCATAAATGTCTATTTGTAATCTAAATACAGAGCTCTGCTGAGCAGATTATCTGCATTATGCATGATCACACTCACATTTTGAGGAGACTGTTTGTTTGAAATCATTGTTCAAAGAGAACTGGTTGGGTTTTCCTTGAATGTTGAGCATCGTACTCTGAGCCCAGCCCTTTATAAAATGATACTAATTTGTGTTCCCCGTCTCTTCTAGTGGAGTGTTGTGCCTAATGGGGGAACTTTTAAAACAGGATTTTTAATCCCGTTACAAATGGCAACCTACTTTCCACAAGACTTGTTGTGCATCCTGCGTTGGAAAAGACAATTTGTGTCCCGTGTTCGCTCATTAGATGCAAACATAGTTTGTGCGATTTTGCTGCTTAGCGAGCAGCCCAACGTGTGTCAGGGCTCATCATGTCTTTAAAGTAGCTCTAATGAGGCTCTGAGGCAAGCTTTTTGTGGGAAAACAACAAACAAAAACAAAGCTAAGCTTAAATCTGACATCCATCAACAGTGGCCCACATCTTCTTAAAAAAGCGCAACTCAAGCTACAAAATCCTCACTGTCACCTGGATTAGATGTCAGTTTCCTGTCACAAAGAATCCAACAACGCACCAGGGACTCCACACACAGCCCAAGTGCTGCACTGCTGAAGAGGCCCTTTCAGACTGGTGGTGATCATAAGCCCTCATTCTCTATTCTGGCTCATCGAGCAGCTGTCCAAACAGAGCTGAGTTTGCTCAGGTACTCGTCCTTGACTCGGAAAAGTGCTGTGTGTTAGTTAATACTACACACTGATTTGCATCATTGTACGTTTCAGGGTAGTCGCCTAAATCCTGACCCACTTTGGTGTCTTTGTGTTCCCAATATTTAGATCAAGTGATATCAAGGGAGATAAACGCCATGCTGCCTGACAGGCTGTGTGATGGGGCGATGAATTAAACACATATCAGAGTGGGGGTGGGGCTTTGTTTGGATGCTTAAAATCCCTTTCCAACCAAAACAATAAGAAATGGATGATCTTCTGCATCAGGAATGACTCGTTAGGACTGCAAGCTGTTCACCTCCAACGTGATGTCATCCTCCTGCTTCACGAGAACAAATAATCACTATTTTGTAAAGCAAATCTGAGCACACTAACTCAAAATAAATGAAAATAATGAACTTTTTCTGCATAGCTTGTGCCAGTGTCTACTGTTAATCATTCTGTGCCAAATTTAGAGCCACAGACAGCACCATTCATTACGGCTCCCAGTAAGAGAATGTCTAGAGGTGAGCTGTGAGCAGCAGCAGAAGGATGTTCCCAGCAACACCAACGCATTTGGCTCATAAAATGTCTGTGACATTTGGTCAGGAAGCCAGCAGCGGCCTCGACTTACTTAATGAACTAACATGTTCCTGTTGGCAGCACAGGGCTAACCATTTATTAAAAAAAACAAACAGGAAGCAGAAAACCAACACATAACAACCTCCAACAAGGATAAACGAAGCTGTGGTTTTTATTTTATTCACTAGAAATGTAAAACAAGGCGATGTAAAACAAAAACAGGTAATAAATAGACAACGTTCAGGAAGTTTGGTTCAAAGTTTTATTGTCCACCAGGTGTTATCTTCCTGGCGTTCCTGTAAGACAAACAAACAGATATCCTGCACTGAAAAGCTCAGCAAACTGAATAATGACAGCAAATATTTATCAAAACTGCTTAAAAATCTGGGGAAGGCAAATATTTGCTGAGATTTCAGATTGATAATTCTCTCAGATGACGATATTAGTTCTGTTCTCACCTAAAACATTCCACCAGTCTTCTGCTTCTGAAGCTCACAAATTAAAACGCAAACAAAATCAGTTGAAAGTTATGGAATAGATAATATTTTAAAAGTATTATATTATATAGGTTTAACAGCCTTTCAGGAATGTGGTATCCTCTTATCCAACTCTTAAGAAGAAAAAAAAGTGAGCACATATTCTCCAACATCAATCTTTCTTTCAGTCTAAATATAATAATGTGCTGCACTATTCATATAAAAAGCATGCAATCATCGTTGTGAATTGATTGTGATTCATATGACATATGACACCCGTGTCCTTGGTTTGTCGCTGTTTGAGCACCCAGTCTGACATTTCGGCTGGTTGTGCATCAAATGCATTTTGGTAAATCCCCTCCATCCACTGGCTGTCTCATTGTGAATCCCCCAGTTATAATCTGTCAACAAGCCTCCGACATCCAGGGTGACATTTTGTGTGGAGATGCAGCTTTTAGCTCAACGCAATCAGCTCGTCCTTCAAATGGATGCAGAAGGAGAGATGGACCTCCTCACGCTCACCTAGACCTCTCCAAATGAGCTTTTATTGTCCTGTTAAAAACAAATAGGTGTGATTATTAAAGAAAATAGAAAAGTCGGCATGGGACTTGGCCGGCATCATCTATTTGTTCACAGTTGCTGGCAGAATTTGGCGAGTGTTGCCCATCTGAGGATGTCTCGCTCTCACACAGCCTGTCTGAACCCACGAGCAGATGGTGTCATTACATGACCACAGAATATGCTGGTACCAGCTCAAGCTGTGCATCGTCTAGTTTCAATCATGCATATTCTTATTTATTTCATTGTCAGAAGCCAACTCGGTGATACAAACCTCACAGAGGAATTTGCCTTAAATTCATTCAGCATAAAAAAATGAGAAGATTTGTGTTTGGTTGATTGTTTCCTTTCTGTAACAATAATTCTCTGCAATACATTGTATAATGATGTAAAGCTTGATTAGTCAACTTTTCAAAGAGGTGTAACTTGTAAGGATCGTGCATCCATGGAATGAGCATCACAGCTAAATGTGTGGGTAGCGCTCTGAAAAAAGTGTCAAAAATCTCCTGCAGTATTCTTCTCGTCACTCTTGTTTTGAGCTTCAAGTGCCGCCAGGTGTGTGCCAGTGACAGGTGTATGACTGGCTCCTGATTGACAGCTCTTGGACAGATTGAGTGACCAACAACTGCCACGCTGGTTGACCTTCAAAAACTCCAAGCTGTTGTGGCTGCATACAGATCTTCCAACATCCTACTGAGGCTCCTGACAGTTTATAATAATGAAGTATAAAAATACACAAAAACTTTATGCTTTAAGCTTATGAATGAAATGTCAGGATGGATCAAAAATGCTCTATAACCTTGACAGTGGACTTTTTTAGAGGCTGGGGTATCACAAATGGCGTGGCCTGCACTTCCCATAGAGACCATCTTGAATCAGCTGAGACTCGTAACCCCTGAACCTGAATGACCTGAGGGCCACCCTTCAATAAGAGTGAATGCATCAGCAGACAATAAGCTGACTTGTGAACTGTCATGTTCTGCCCCCTGGTGTCCAGTTCGTGCCTGTGTTCCTCCTCCTGTGTCCTGCACTAATCCCCTCCAGGTGTGTCTCGTCTCCTTGATTAGCTCCCTCCCTATATATGCTGTTTAGTTCAGTCACTCCCTGTCGGTTCCTTGTGTTGCATCCCCAGCCTCGTGTATCCTGACGAACGTCCAGCAATAAAGCTGTTCCTGCCTCCATCCTCTGCATTTGGATCCTGCTCTACCTCAATTCATGACAGAACAGCATGAAGAGCCAATTGATGCTCAGACACATGACACATGAAATGAGATTATATTGCATGCCCTACTTTCATGATATGACATCACTGTAGCATGAACTTTATACATTTTCCATAAACTCCACCTGAAAGTTTAGTTGTGACGATCCTTCTATGGATGCACGATCCTTACAAATTATACCTCGTGTTCCAGTGATTATTCATTTATTGCTAAGAATCATTGCTTCAACAAAGAAATAGTCAACCAAGCACATTTTGATTGCTGCCCGTTGGTGTTGAGGTTAGCACTGCCGCCTCACAGCAGTTAGGTCTCTGGTTCGTCTTTATTTGTGTTTTTGTTCCCTTTGAATTCTTCCTCAGCTTCCTCTCACAATCCTGAAACACTGACTTAAAGCGGCACTCCGGAGGATTTCATCAGGAGAGCAGTTTTTGAATCTAGCGTCCAAAGGCTCCTCCTCAAAACATCTCGACACGCGCGTCCGGTCGCGTGTGCGCGCGTGCACGCAGCGCATATACTTCAGACATGAACTGTACAGCTCAATGTGTAGGGTTTAATCACTCACAGTTCACAATCTTATTCCAACAACACTACGAGGGTCTGATGAGCCCTCTCTGTCCCTGCTGCTTCTGATATTAGCTCTGTTAGCACCGAGCTGCTGCTGGACTCTGAAGCTGAACTTGACTCGGCCCTGGATGAACTTTCTGACCAAAATAAACGAATAATCCTGTCAAGCCTTGCCATTCTGTGAGGTGAAAGGTTTAAAAATAAAAATAAATCCATCTTTAGCTGGAGAATGGGTAGGTTTTTAGTAGAAATGAGCCGTGAGTCCTCAGTGAACGGCTGAGACGGCAGAGAAATAATAATAATAATAATCTTTATTTATAAAGCGCCTTTCATACAGAAAAAACTGTAACTCAAGGTGCTTAACAAGTTAAAATGACCCCACATAAACCACATTCCCATCCCTCCCCCATAAAAAGCACACATACGCAAACACACACACACACACACACACACACACACACACACACACACACACACACACACACACACACACACACACACACACACACACACACACACACACACACACACACACACACACACACATACATACACACAAAGGACATTGGGCTGAGTACAGATGAGCAGGTTCTAAGGAAACGCCATCAGAGGAGCCCTCTGCACCGGCAGCAGCAGGTCAACAGGCTGAGACCCCACCTCCACCTGGAACCACCTGGAGAACCAGGCAGCCACAGCTGACCACTGCTCCCGAGGCAGAGGGCTCCCTCAGAGGAAACACTGGAAGGAAGATTAAAATAACAAGTTAAAATATAAAATAACATAAGATAAATATAAGAATAAACAATAAAACAGTGATAAAACTAACTAAATACCTAAAATCTATTAGACTAAAATCAGCTAAAGGTTAGACTAAAAGCCTTTAAACAGACTAAAAGTAATTAAACACAATAAGTTAAAATTACACTAAAAGCAGTTAAACAAGTTAAATAAATAAGAAGTATAAAGGTGGACTAAAAGCATTTAAACAGACTATAATAAATAATACTCAGTTAAAAGCTAGCTTAAAAAGGTGGGTCTTGAGCCTGCCTTTAAACACATGAACGTTCTCTGCAGCCCTGAGGTTCTCCGGCAGCCTGCTCCAGAGGTGAGGGCCATAATAATAAAAAGACGCCTCACCGTGAGTATGTGTTCTAACTTTCGGGATGACAAGCAGACGGCTGCCAGAGGAGCGCAGAGGTTCATATGGTAAAAGCAATTCTGAGAGATAAGAAGGCCCAAGACCATTAAGACACTTAAAAACCATTAAAAGAACCTTAAAATCGATCCTAAAACACACAGGTAACCAATGCAAAGACTTCAGGATGGGCGTAATGTGCTCCCGCCTCCTTTTCTTCGTCAGGACACGTGCTGCTGAATTTTGCAAGAGTTGTAAACCTGAGATACTCTTTTGGGAAGACCAGAAAGCAGGGCATTACAGTAGTCCATTCTACTGGTGATAAAAGCATCAGTGTCTCTGTGTTGGCCCGAGAGAGAATGGGGCGGACTCTGGCGATGTTCTTTAGGTGATAAAAACCTATCTTAGTAATGTTTTTAATGTGAGGGATAAAAGTCAGCTCAGAGTCAAAAATCAAGAAACACACGGAGCGTCCTGTACGACAGCGCCCCCTACTGGTACAGGTTTGGTTGATGCGCGTGCATGTTGAGAGAATGCAGAAATTTGAATTTCATTGGCTGAAAAATGTCGGCGGCAAGAAATAATGGAAAGGGGTCTCTAGGAGGAAGGAGGGTCTTCATCAGAATGACAGATGTTGTGGAACTCAACCCATAGATCATAGTTTAGACCTGAAATATCATTTAAAACATTTAGAAAACTTTGATACAGAGAAAAATGCTCCAGAGAGCCGCTTTAAAATTAACGTTCGATGGCAACGTAGAACCACAAAAAAGTGTTGCATTTCTACAGGAACACAACCAGTCAGTGTCATGATTAAACTTCTTGAGGATTTTAAACACTTTATTTAACAGCTTATGATCTAAATCCATAGTTTCGTGTCTTCTTTCATAATGTGTGCTGTTTGCACCACAAAGTGTGCTGTTTGCACCCCTTTGGACACAGGTAAAATATGAAAGCAGTTCTACATTGTAAAAATAATGTTTAATTCTCACTGGTCTGTGAAACAGATAACAAAGCAGAGTAAAGTAGGGCAGGTCTCTATTGTCACTGACAAGCTGCTAATCAGTGAGAAGAAGCCGTTTCCACAGTTCTCAGTCAGAGTCTGCTGCTAAGGTTTCATTCAGTCCTGCATTCAATCATTTTACATTTCATATGCCGCTCTGGACTGCACGAGGGCTGCAGCTCCCACCAGGCATGAGGCGAGGCGAGGCACACCGTGGACAGACTGCCGGTCCATCTAATGACCAACACAGAGACAAACGAGACAAGCAATCATGCATGCTGACATTCACCATCATTTTAGAATCACCGGTTAAACTAGAATGCATATTTTTGGACTGTGGGAGGAAAAACCCACTCAGGCAGAAAGGACATGTTTCAAAAGATCAATATGTTAACATTTTTATTTAGGGCAGACTATATCCTCTAAAGAAATGGATGTCATTCATTGACTCGTCTTTTCTCTGCTGAGAAAAAAGAAATCAAAGCCACATTTTGAAGGGTTTAATACAGAATTACAGTGTTTTGTGTGAAACAAACATTTAAAAAATCATTCTTTTCTGCAGAGTTGTGGGTTTAATTATTTTGCTGATTCTTGTCAGAAGTGAGCGCTTTTCATCAGCGCTGCAGCTGAAAGTGTTTTTCCCATAATTGACAGTTCAAGTGATTTTAGAAAGTCCATTACCACAAATGTCAAAATAAAACATTTTATTGCCTTTTGAATATTTTTTTATAAAGCTTTACCAATTTACTTGTGAGTAACGTTTACATTGAGCACTTAAGAGTGACTAGTAAGTTCTGGTTCTCTAAAATGAAGCAAATGAAAGTTTATCTAGTGATAAAAATCATTCTTAGAAATCTTTTAGCCTCCACTAAAGGAGGTGATAAAAACAAGCTGTATCTGATCTGAAGTGGGTAAAAATATCAAGAAACAGCCAAAGTGATAACCAGTACCACTTCCTTCCAATATCATGTTTCTGATTCATTATAAAAACATTCCTCTTCAAATATTTTAATCTTTTATCAGAAGACAAGGTTTATTAGTAATATATGTAGGAGCCTTATTCCTCAGCGCAAAAATAATTCAATAAAAACAGTTTCCTGTAACCTTTGTTCAGTCTAGTCAGAGAAGATTATCAGCATTTAGATACAGAGACTTTATTGATCCAGTGAGGGAAATAATTTGAGTTTTAATGGTTTAATCAACATTTATAGCCTGAAACTGTAAATTCAACGAGACACATTATATCTAAACATGTCATAACCCAGTTACTCTTTATGGAAGGCAAATTCAATCAATTCTAAATAAACAAACAGCTATTTATTCTGATAAAGCAAAAATAATCAATCTCCTTCTCACCTGTGGGTCCTTCTCCAGGTTTTTCCATCATGTTTGATTTGATTTTCTTGACCCCCGACCTTTTTCCTCTTACTATAAACACAGGTTAACACAAACAGAGAATCACAAAAACAGATTCATTAGAGAAGATCATTTCTAAATAGATCAATGCGTATTTTATTAAGTGTGTTGGGGCTTCTAAATATTGCCGAAGGTATGAGAGTTGGCAAACTAACAAAACAAACAGCTGCCAGTGTTTTATTGTGCCTGCGGCTGCAGCCCAGGTCTGCCTAATGGACAAGAATCAGAGTGAATTCATGCATGGAATAAAGGCAAAGTGACGTGAAGGCAGCTGCAGAGGCATTAAGCACTTTAGACAGTATTCTTTCAGCTAAAGGAATAAACAAAACAACAGTAATTCGTCTTTTTTTTAATCCGTTTTGTAATTTAAAAGTAAAAGGAGTTTTATTAGCAGGATTCTGTTTGAGAAATCCATCAAATCGATGGGAGGCTGGGAGAGTTCAGCTTTTGGCTGGTTTGGATTTGGCGCTGGGGTTTGTTATGAAAATGAATCAGAAAGCGCTTCTGGCACGCACAGCTTCCAGACGCACACATCACTTCCAACTCATAGGTGCAAAAAATAACAACAACAACAACAACAAAAGAAATCAACCAACAAAAATCACAAAACCTGGTTTCAATAAAATAAACTTTGATTTAGAAAAAGTCCAAAGAAAGAAAAAACAACTGCAAAAATTTTTTTTATTTACTTCTAAGAAAACTAAAGAAAAAACAACAATCATTTTGATCAACTCTTAGGTTTTTTGGTCAAACTTCCCTTAGAGCTTTTCTTTTCTTTTTGTTACCTCAAACTTATTGAACGACGAGCTCATTGTTGTACTGTGGCTCTCCGCTACTTCCAATAATGCTCTTCAGTGAAAACAACCTTGAAAAGTATCCAGTGTGACAACATAATCTATTCAAGTCCAAACTGAAGACATCCTGTTTATTTTGCATTAAGCTGACACAAGAATTCAACAGTGAGCTCAATAGCTATTCTTTTCAGCTCAATGAAATGCTGTAGGTGGCTGCTTGTTTTTTTATTTTAATGCTTTATGGGAAACAACAATGAATACATACCCTATGTTATTTTGTCGACTGATGAAGAGGTGTGTGATGGCAATTTTCAGGACTGCGTTGGGTGATTTCTGTGCTTTCTGCCCTGGAAGGATGCACAAGAACACATAAAGAATTTGATTAATTCTAAATAATTTAATTGGAGTAGATTAAATGATATAAAAAGGCACGTCTCATTACAGTTATGTGATTATAACAGAGTGCTGCATCTCCACGAAACAGCTGAGATACATCAGTATCATCAGTTAGTTACAATATTCAATTATTTTATCCATGAAATGGAAAAGAACTGTTTTAGAAAGTTTTAAAAATAAATTAAAGAGATATCAGATAAAAGTTTTTATTTTGTATCCTGTTTCTTTCCTTTTTGTAACAACTGCTGGTTTCCAGCTCTGTTTCTGAGTGAGATCACTAAAACTGCCTGGCTAAATTTCATTTAAAACAAAAGGGGGACAGGTGGCACGCGGACACAGAGAGAACCCATTATGGATCCCATTCTGAGCCGGACTGGAAATTCGGTGCAGACCTGTAATTTCTGAGCGCCCCTCCTGCGTTATTATTAAGCCTCAGATGATTTGGTGCAATAAACCGAACATTTCCTGTGATGCGAAGCAAACCATAACATTGTTTGTTGTCAAATATCCAAATGTGCAGAGATTTATCACACCGATGTGACTGTCACAAATAAACAGCCCCAACTAACAACACCGCCACAAGTGAAATTTCTCACAAGGACATTTATTTTGCAACAAATAAGTTTACTAAATTGCTTCTTCCACTAGGCTAGCCTCACTCATAAATCTTTGTATGCATTATCAGCACAATAGTGCAATTTAGGTGTTCTGCCTGAGATACATTTTCAAGAAGAAGTGCTCATTTGGAACAAGGTCTGTAGAAGGGGATGAGTTATGAATAGGTCAGCAGGTATTTGGCCATAGGGATTAACTTTTCCTGTATTTGCAAAGCTTTGAAGTGACATTTGGAAACAGAAAATATGCACATTCAGAGATACAATAGGATTAAACAGCCGAAAGTTGCAATAACTGCTCCAGATTAAACAATGAAACAAAACAGGGGAATGATAAATGAAGTAAAGGCAAAGAGGACGACATTCTAAAAGAGAAAAGCTAATAGATTTTTAAAAATTTTGAGTATGATTTCAATATTTGAATGCAAATTTTCACTTATCCTGAATTGATTCTCTGATTTTCAATTAGTGGCCACTCTAATCTGCCAGCTGTCTTGTGTTTGTTGTTGTTTTCCTCTCCTACCCTCACCTCACATAAACTAACGGAGACAGATGTGCTTGTTCTGTAGAAGCTGTGGGGTTTTCTTTATGTAAAATGCCCTGAAATTACTTTGTTCTGTGAAAATAGGCTATATTGAGTTTAGAATTGAATTGAAAAGGTATAGTACAACTTTTCTTTCACACTCTTCGGCAAATAAAATCTCACCAGTCACGGTGCACAAAAACATCCCTTCAAGTCAGCCTTATAAAACCATCAGTCAGCTGTTTTCATACAGCTCTCCCTTTTTACACCATTTGTACACCATAGCTATGCTTTAAAAAGAGAATCATAAGCAGTGAGTTATGAAAACTGCACAAACTAGTTCCAGGGGGAATCTAGTTTTGCAACAAATGCTGTGTACACGTGTCAGGTTTTCATAGAAATGCTTGAGCATTATAACAAAAAGGAGGACAAAAAGTGAGCAGTAGCCCTGAAACATGTGTACAAAGACTGCCTGCACATCTATATTCCACAAAGAGCAACGTGACAGACTGTCTGTATGGTTGAAGAAAACTGCACAAGGAATTATAAAAATAAAAAACTCATTAAAGCTGTTGGATGATCAGCTCAGCGATCCATGGAAACACGCACACATGCTTCCATGTTTTGTTTACGTATCAACAGAGAGAGATTTCAGTCGGTTTCATCTCTTGATCATTTTTGATCACTTGTGCATTTAAACCTGAGCTCTTAAAAAATGTTTTGACATTTTGAAAAAGTAAGAAAAAGCAAATTGAAAATAGCAATGATAGTTTTTAATTTTTACAAATAAGCTAAAAAGTGAGAAAAATGTATCCAAAAAGCTGAAAAGTAAAAAAGAAACATTAACAAAACAAGTGCTAAAATGTTTACAACAAATCTTAAAAACCAAAAAGTAAAATTCCTGGTATTTTAGTGAGTTCCCTTTACAGCTGTGATTTAAAATGACCTCTGTGTAAATAAATACATACGTCTTATCTCACCTGCTGCGCTCTTCTCTGCTTCGACCAAACAAACACCTGCAGCGTGATTCAGTGTCTGAAGGGAAGAGCAGGTGATTGTCATAAAGGATGCATTGATTTTACACAACATCAACAAACACCTTTAGACCAACAGGCTGCATGCAGGGTACACACACACACGCACACACACACGCGCACACACAACACATAGCTTTAACAGTTCACTGTGAAAAAAAGTAAACCAATTCAAGGTAAACAAAAATACATGTTATGAGTAATTAGTTTATTCCATTGGTGTGATGTTTAGTATTTTAGAACCTTTTATTGAAATTTAGTCTCTTTTTATAACAGTTTAGCTTAAGGATCTAGTTAGAGATGGTGAGGGACATTTATTTTCGGGTTAAAACGAGCAGGTTTACTTTTTTTAAAGTGGAAGTTAGCATTTGATAATTAAATTAGGTAATTAGGGTTACCTGCTTAGTGTTTAGTCTTCCTTTCAGTCCCATGAGCTACACTCCTAAACAGAGTCGGGCTTCAGGTGTGCTAATCACAAGAGAGAATTCAAATCGCTCAGTAGACTTAGGTATTAGTATTTATAACATGGGAAATTACAGAGCAAATACAGCTTATTCAGGGTGAATCACAGAAATGCACAGAAGGAACATCAAAAAGTGGAAGATTATATTGATTTCCAATCATAAAAATACTATCAAAAGTATAAACACCAGTATCTAGAGCCTCCTCGTGTGCCAGCGTTAATGCTGAGCAAATTTATGAAATTATTATGTAAATATGTGAGGAGTTCTTACCTCTAAACCTCCATAACAATGTCAGCGTGAATCAATGTCTGTTTATGATGTAACACTTGAGAAAATGGGTTGAGAGAAGAAGTTTATTAGTTTCTAAATAATGATGAAATATTCAATGATGATAGAGCAGGAAGGAATATAAATTAATTTGCAAGTGATTCATTTGGGGACTTTATGAAACATATTAGCTGTTGCCTGAAAGCAAATGTGAAATTTTAGATACAAGGATTGTTTTCAAACTGCATAAAAAGTACCTATTTAACGCTCAGCTGTCTGTTATTTATTAAGTCTTCCACACTAGGGTTGAGGTTTATGTTATTTTTATTAAATGCGTTATGTACAAATACAGAATACACACAGAACAAAGCACATTTTATAAATTACATACTGTGGGTTTGTGACTGCTTTCAACCCAAGCAAAATGTTTTTGCATGATCACAATCTCACATCATTTCTCTTCATTTAAAATCACAACATAACCAAGAGCCTTCCTCTTTTTTTCTGTTTCTAAAGCAGTCAGTTATGTGGAAACCTGAAGTTAAATTAAAAGTTCTGAACATTTAACATTTCCGTAAAAGATTTTCAGCTCATCTAGACACTTTCAGGTCTTCAGTTCTTAAAGGATTGGTTTCCATTTGTTGCCTTTAATGGAGTCTACCATGTTATTTCTGTTCAGGGCAAAGTGTGCTTGTCTGGAGGTGGGTTACTATGGTAATGGCTTTTGCAAATCAAGCAACAGCTGAAATCATCAAGGAAGCAGAGTGTTTGCAGATCAGAATTGGTTTTATAAGAGACACATTTTTCATAGGAATCTGAGGAAATCTGTCTCAGATTTAACAAAGATGTGCAATATGATATGAGTTAAAGGATAACCAAGTTGTCCTGCTGCACTCCATATTCACATGTTGCAAACATTGTCTTTGGAATGCATGAGCCAAAAAACATTTTCTTAAGTCACAACAAGGTCAGACTGTTAAAGGATAATAATACCCTTCATGTAAATGATTTGGACATTTTCCTCACCAAAACATAAAAATACAGATATTGTTTTTCCAGATTTTGCCTACCTTGTTAATACATGTTCAAATATTATTTTTAAATCAAATATTTAGCAGTTATTAGATATTTAATGCCTAAACTGAACCATGATTGTGTGCAGGGGAGTAGGCTGGACTTTCAGCTCCAAATCCTCAGATTCTGGTAAACGAGAAATAACTTCTCAACAGTAAAAGTATAGGTTAATGGTTCACACCCACACACCAACTTTCTGTAAGTTTCTGATTCTGCAATAATCAGAACAGCTCAATTTTCCTTACAGAAACATGTTTATTCCCCATATAGTCTAAAACAGAATTTCTGTAAATTGTGAAAATCTAGAACCTTTTTTAGACTAATTTGCAGCCTGCAGGATTCAGTATAACGTCATCCTTTCATGCTCTCGTTGCAGGAATGTGGTATGTTGAAACAAACATGCATTATCAGGGGATTTATGAGCCTCTGTGGCTCTATTTATATTTGACATTAACATTTAAATAAGATGTGATGATATACACACAACACAAGACGTTCCTAATAGAATAGAAACAAAATTGACAGCATTTCTTGTCTCCTTTCTGACTTTAATGACACATAGGTGCACAGTAAACAGTGCAGGAGGCTAAAGTTACCTCTGCTCTTCAAGGAATTTACACAACAGCTAACCCAGCACAAAGAGAAGGAAAATGTTTGTGAATTTTTAATTATCAAGGCAATAAATGGAAACCAATCTGTCACAATCACAAACATAATCTGCAGTGCAACGCCTAAAATCTGAAATCACCAATTTAGGGAGAATAGACATTATTTAAAACAGCTAATTTTAATAACAACCTTTCTGTATATGAATGAGTATTTTTATAATCAGAGAAGACAGTCCTGTATGAATTAACACCAGAACAACACAATAGGTTTGTGTGGTTCTATTTTTTTTTTTTCCTTTTTAAAGCTGATGGGGCAAAAAACTGAATGTTACAGCATCTTATGAAAAATCCTGGAAAGAAAAAAAAATACAAAGAGAGTTGGAGGTCACAAATGTGGAGCACCTTCAGTATCTACCATACGGATGTTTTCTGTAGCCGCCTCTTGTCAGCCGTAAAGCAGGAGCTTTGAGCCCGGCTCGGGTGCTCGTCCATTCCTCCTCTGCAAAAACCGTTAAAAACACATTGCAGAAATCTGATTTGATCACCATGGTGAGAAATTTAATGTCATACTGCAAACTGCAGGGCAAAGGTATTGTATTCAACCCTGTACAGTGCATTTTGCTATGAAGAAAAAAAAATTCAGGCTGCAAATGATTTCTCAGGAACTGCAGGGGTTTCTCTTAGCAAGAAATTAATTTTATGAGCTCTTTGCCCTTTCGTTGAACCAATTCTGAGATTAGACTATTAACGGCTCCTTCCTTTAAGCTAAATCACATAAAGATGGCCATCTTTGCTGTATGGCACATTGCGTCGTTTCTAAATAAGAGCGTATTTATGAAGCATAAAATAAAATCATTGCTCCCTTGGTTTTGGTTTACTTCAACCTTGACACCCCAGTGGTTTCTCTTTTATGCTGTAAATAAATGAACCTGCAAATCTGCGACAGCAACCAGCTTACTGCTGCTATCACGGCACCCTTGCACCTGAACTTCTGAGAAATCTTTGTGCTTGTATTAACACGTTTCTTTTTACAGCTTTGAGAGTGTTACTTTGAAAATCGGTGGTCTCCTGGTAAAAAAATAAATATATATATTTTAAAAATTCCCAAACAGCTGGTCATTTGGAGATATATCCAAGATTGATTTATGTGCAAACGGCAGAGGTTAGAAACAGCTTTCTGAAACAGGCCTTTGAGGGCACGTATACCCAAAAGGCAGAACAACATCTCAACAGGCTCTGGTTAGCTTCATGAGCCTCCACTGGCACATTCAGGGTTTTAGTTGGATGCATGCTCATAACCAAGCAGGTAGGAGGGTTGTTGCATGCAGCATAGCTCCTAGGGTCAGGAAGTGGGCTGTAACTGCAGGATTTCTCTCTTTGTCTCATGGCTTTTAAACACCTTTTAAATAACAGTGTAGCTACCATAACACGGTCAACAAGGATGTTTTTAAAATCCTACACTCAGATCATGAATGTGCTTAATTACCTGCAATAATAGTGGATAATTACAATTGTTTTTCTTTTATAAAAACAATTGTGTTGATGCATTAGAAGCACAGCTTCATACCAGACCTTCCTATAGAGAGTGTGGAGCAGCAGTGAACTCATATTTTAATTTTTGATTAGTCCTGATAGATTTAGGAGTGAGGTACATGGTGAGGCGCTGTTGCATGATAAAGAACTTAATTAAGCCTCTATAAAGTACCCACATCATTTTTATAGATGGCCTAATCAAATAATCAACCCATTTTTCAGCTTTAATCGTGGGGTTATGCTGCACTTGTGCTAGATTAAACACTCTACACTGAGCCTGTATAAAACAAAAAAGATGACACATGAAAATGAGGGTGACTCATATTTAGGTCACTGATCTTCAGCGCACCAAAACAAAGTTCCTCTGAGGACTTAATAAGCTGCACTTACCGTAGTTATTGTAGGATTCATCACTGGTGCCGTGTCCGTATTCATAATACTCTGAAATGCTGAATAGAACAGAGCAAAGACATCACTTGAATTGATGAACAAAGTAAAATATGAGGTTTGCATGAATGTACAACCTGTTTTCCTGTCTTCCTCCTCTTATCTGCACTGTCTGTAATCCTGAGCCCAATGGAGCCTTCTGAAGATGCATAAATATGTAGTTTATCCCATAGAATGATTCAATAATCCTACAACAGATGGGCTCTGTCGGGTTTACAGACTTCCTCTCAAGGATGTGCAAATAAAACATTTGTTTAAGACTATTTTCATCTGTGGATTAATTACACATTTGGTGCTCCAGTGAGGATTTTCAGCAGTGAGATGCTGAATATGCTGTGTTGCTCACTGATGTGTTTTTAATAAACAGGGGAGCCGTTTGGACCTACTGCTGTGTATGAAGCTTTGCTGTTTTTACTGAAATGTAGCCACATCAGACTAACTGACCTTACACACTGATCTGATTCTATGTGTGAGTCTGCTGATGTTACCTCTTTGACTGACTGCTGTAATCGTCGTCGTATGCTTCGTAACCGTCTTCATCATATTCTCCATCGTATCCGTCATCGTAACCCTGAAAGCAATATAGTGACATGTTTTCTTATTTTTGGAGATAAAAATAAACAACTTGCTTTTTGGATTTTTTTTATTTATTTTTGAGACATAAAATGTACACAGTTTTTATTTTTTCTTGTCAAACTGTACAAAGCTATTCCTCTGCGTTGTGCCTCTGAGTCTGTTAATCCACTTAGAGTCTGTTTGCATCTGGAAGACTCTTTTCCAAGCGAGTAACCTGGTTTTAAATTAATTCAAGTAAACATTATTAGTCAGACGTGAAGACCACGGCTGGCTGAGGAACTTTTATGACATTTTGTATATTACATTTTATATTACATTATATACCACTGAGTGCCTGTATCATATCAGGATTGTCAGCTCTTTCCTACCTTTATTTTATCTATTTGTTGCTTGTGGTAAAATAAGTGTAATTTCAGCTATGATATAAATTTTTAACAATCCTATTTTTGGACATCTCACTTTTATGCTTTCTATTGATTTACTCATAAAGTCTGCTTCATTAGAGCACTTTCCTTTTACTGTCCAGTGGCCGGGTGTTAATACACTCCACAGAGTTGCTTCCAGTTACGACTCTGCACTCTGAGCCGTGACGCTTTATGAGGTGAGGTGAGTGCTAGTTGACTTTTCCCCCCTGGATTGGGTGATAGAGTGACTAGAGACACAATTAAAGCAGAAAATAAAGTGATTTCATCCTCTCTCAACTTTTGTTGGTTTATTTTAAATGTACTCTATTGTCTATAAGCAAAAACACTAATAAGATATGAGGCATCGTATCTTATAAATTAAATTTGACACATCAATGTGAATATTTACAACTCTGCAGATGCTGTTTACAGCAGAAGATGTAAAATTCATCAAAACAAACATGCAGTCCCAGAAATGTGCTTTTTGGGAAACAATTCTCGCAGCATGATTGGCTCGTTATTTATAAAAAAAAAAAAGGACAAGTAATTAAGAATGCAAGGACTCATAAAAGATTCATAAATGCTCTGATTCTCAACACGATTTCCAATAATCCATGAGATCTATCAAAAATGCTGGTGCCCACAACGCAAGAGGAAAAGAAAACTGTGCTTTTTGTAGAGAACAATCAGAAATAGGAAGCTGTTCCTAAATTTGACTGAAAGACAAAGATGAACAGGATTTTTAGGTAAAGTCAAATGCAAAGTTGTCATTTCAGTCTGCTAATAAACATCAAGACAAGCTTGATGTGATTGAGAAATTTGACTTATTTGTTCACAATATGCAGAAATATTATTGCAGTAAAATGAAAAATAGTTAAAGGCTTCAGGATGACAAACATAAACATGCATCAAAGTCTACAGAGGTGCAAAATGAATGTTTGTGTTGTCCCAATACAGATTTCTTTATGTTTTTACTCTTTTTTTTTGTCACACTTAAATATTTTAGATCATTAAACATTAGACAAAGATAATTGCAGTAAATACAGAATGCAGTTTTCAAATGATTTCATCTATCAAGAGGAAAAAAGCTTTGCAAACCAACCTGGCCCTGTGTGAAAAAAGTAATCGCCCAATTGTTAAATTACGATAATCACTGTGATTAACTGCATGATTAGGAAAGCTGAGATCAGTTCCACCAGCCACACAGACCTGATTTCTGCCAGAATTATGAAATAACCCCAATAGAACTTGTGTGACAACATGATGCTAAAAGATCTCAAAAAGCAACACATTATGCCCTCCTCTAAAGAGATCCAGGATAGAAAAAAAAAAAAAAACCAGAACATCTAAAGCTTTGTGGTCTCTCATAGGGTCAGAGCTTTTATTATTCATAATATTTACCCAGGTTATATTGACTGATATTTAAAATTGATGGCTGAACGAAGAGAAAAACCAATGAAAGCAATACAAATTCTAAATATGTGCAAGTAGTGAGACTGAAAACTTTCATACCGAGACTTTTTTCCACTTTACCACTTTGCAACTTGAAATGTTAAAAGATAAAAAGTAAATATTTATCTTCTCAAACCAAACATCTGACCATGTGTAACCTTCTGCATGCTTATAAACACACATAAAAAATATTTTTATCCTTTGAAGGTGTTGCTTGCTGGGTAAAAAAAAAAAAATCTGACTTCACCTGGTCCTTTTCACTTCTAAAGCCTTTTATGTGAACAGATCTATCTGAAGAAAGTAACATTCTGTCAAATGATTTATTCATGACAGCAGGAATAATCAGACTCAGCTGAATAAAGGTTTTTGCAAACAGCCATAGTTACAGATGAAGTGAGACCACGGCGTGTCTTAGCTTCTGTGTCCTCACGTAATTGTCAGAGCTCATTTAAAGAGATTTGGTGGAATATAAAGTGCTTTTGTTTCGTTTTATCACAATCTAATCTCTTCTAATCCTTTTGAAACTTGGATTTTAACACAAAACCTCCACTGTGATACCTTGAAATGTCAGTCCCCGTTTGAAATTAGTTCGCAATCAGCACAGACTTTTATTTTCAACCCGTCAGAGTAATTTTCAGTTTCTGTGTAACAATAGAGTAATGCATTCTACAATAAGTGTAGCTGATTTTTTAAGACACTCTAAAACACAAAAGCAGAGACATCACAGTGAAGTACATCTAGAACAGTGACACATAAAGTAATTACATTTAACACAGTTACACACACTCTCCATCTCCTGCTGGGTAATGCTGATTCAAACAGCTCTGGTTCCTGTGTGGCTTTATTTGTGCGAACATGAATTTGACTAAATTAAAGTTAGGGATTATGTCAGGGATTAAGTTGTTCAGGGGATCCTCTATTTCCCTTTTTCTTGCATGAGTTTCCCCCCACAATAGCAGCCAGAAACCTGCATATCTCTGTAATTAAACATTTTGTTAGCAATCCCTTTGATGAAAACTGGCCACACTGGACCAGAACTGTAAAGCAATCAGTGGATTATTTTCAGTAAAATGAATTAGAAACCTTTTTAAAATTAAAACTTAACAGTATTTATTAAAAGTAAAGTCTTGGATACCTTTAACACAAAAAACCCCCAACACTTATCTATGTATTTATTGGAGAAGATGCATGAATTTTCTTCGCTCAGCATGAGGGAGGCACTGATAAATTTATCTCCAACAATTCAAAAAGTTGAAACATTCTCTCTAAGGATGTACTGCTCCATGTTTCCCCCAATTTAACCTTACACTTACTGACCTCGATTCAAAAACAAAACAATCTGATAAAGCAAAAAAGCAAACTTATCTGTGCAGAAATTTGAGTTATTTTATAATATAGAGCAAATAAACCAGCCTTTCAGCACGGTAACTGCAACAAGACACAATAAAAGTTCTGCAACAATGTTTTCAAAATACAAGCTCCATATAACGGAAAGCCAAACCTACAAAATGAAGTCAACGTTATAAATAACCTGTTGTTTGCATAAATCTCAACACAAGCTGCAAGATCAGACAGCAAATTAACAAAATGCTGCAGAATACCAATCGATTATACAGGAATTCTATTTTTCAAACAGTTAACAGTTGCATTAAAATAAAGTTATTTAACAACTTTACCTGATCTGAACAACTTGTCTGCTTATTTTGTTTTTGTCTGAAGGACAATTTCTGTGTATAAATATATTTCTTTGATGAGTCACCAGACTTTTAAAAATGACTTATTTTAAACTTTAGCATCAATATTGGAATGGTTTTTAAAACAGAATTTCAAATTAATTATAAAAAATGTCTATGGATATTGGATTTCTTCTTGTTGTGAACTGTTATTTTTTCACGTGTTTTAAGTTTAGATGTTCTTATACTCTATCAAAAGTCAGCATTTGCACATTTATTTATTTTTTTGCTCAAAACTGGACAGTCAACCACATAAAACCCTCTCCTGGTTTGACTCCTGTTCATTTCAACGCTCTGTTTTTACCTTTATTGCTCAAGAGAATCCATCTTGCCAGCCATATGCTTTTGGCTGAGCTGAGGCATAGTGGTTAAAATCAATTACCGGTCCTTTCTTGCAGCTACCGGTGGGGTTTAGGTAGAACGACAGTTAACAATGGTATGCTGCCATAGTATTGGTTATGTCAGAGCTAAAGAGAAGGCTAAGAGGGGCAAAGGACATCTCTGAAAGCTTTTTTAAGTGGAAAAGATGTCTTTTCTCCTCTCCATTGATCTGATAGCTCAAGTCTAAAAGCGTGATGAGCAGTAACAGACAAATGGTTCTTTCAATCACCTGCAAAGTATTTTTGAAAGCGGCTGCACTTTTCCAAACAATTTTCAAGGACAGCTTCTCAGATGGCTTTCTAAAACAAACCATCTTACATGCCAAGTTGGCTTGCTTACCCATATTTTATTTGTATTTCTGCTGTAAGTAACAGATAAAGCAACCAAAAAGGCATCCTGAAAAAAAAAAGCTGTTGACAGATTCAGTGCCAGAAACAAAAGATTGGATTTTTACGATGCTTTTACGATGATATTTTTCAGACACCTTGCCGTTTTCCCTTTCATTTTAGAGCATCTGTTATGGGTGGGCCCTCTCCTCCTAACAGGGTTTATCTGGTATTGAACCTCTGGGGATCCTGAGATATATAAGCCTGCTTTTCTTTTGTTAGACTTCAGTAAGGAAACAGTTTATATATCCACTGGATTTTATTTGAACAGCTCAGTAGCTACTCTACACTTTTAGGTCTAGTGCACAGTGGCCTCCCATCGGCATACTGTCATCTTACAGCTACATGCCCAGGAGAGGGAGCCTATGTAATGCTGCTCGCCAAAAAAGCAGGGGGGATGATGTAAAACTCCAGCTAGCAAGGGATTAGATTAGATTAGATGTGTTTCTAACATTTCAGGAATTAATACACAATCATTTTAATAGTTCAGCTTCTTTGGAGAACTCAAATATTGTCTCAAACCAAGAAGGAATCAACTTGAAACATGTAACAATCAAGATTATTCTTATTCTAAAACAAAAACATAAACTTCACAGGGAGGCAATTAAAAAAGCTACAAGGGTGCAGGCAGGTGAAAGTTTAGATTTTTTTGCTGTCAAGTAAATTTCTGTCCTGTGTGTTCCAGTTAAGCTTTGTCTCAACATTAATGAGGATTTTTTTGGGGGAAAGATGCATCATTCAGTCTGGTCAAAGAAAACAGAGCAAAAGGTCCATCCCTCCCCTGCTTATCTCTTTGCTGACTTCAGTATTGGTTTCATTCATATCACATGCATTCAGCTCTGACAGGGTACTGTATGTAAATAGGCCAGCGTCTAATTAATGAGGCTTGATTCCTCTGGTTTGACACTCATCTGTAAAAACAATTAACACTGGTGCTTTTTAACAAGGCAGAGGACATAAATCAAATGTTAACACAAGAGTGGAGTCCGCGCTCGGTGTAATTAGGACAGCGAGAACCTAAAGGCCCTTAGCACTGTGCTTCATTATCAATTGACAACCTGTATGTCCCCTGACAGTGACTGATCTTCATAGGGAGCTGCCTGTGAATGGCTCTCTGCATAACAGAATGGGGGAGGAAAATGAGATTTGCTGCCTTTTGTTTCTGTGAATAGATTCTGCTCTACCTGTGCAAATTCAATCACCCTTATATAGCATTCATACAGTGTGTGCTTAAATGAGAGTTTAGCTTTGTAATATTTTCACTAAAATTCATTAAATGCACATTCACTGACTGGAATCATATAAACTCTTTATTATTTCAGTGACATTAGACAACGCGGATGGCTTTAGGGAGGCTGTGAGAGAAACTAAATAAATCAGACACATACTTGTTAAATGTTCTGACTTGAATTGCTTGCAGTTTTCCCCCACAGGCAGCTCCAGTCCCCGGTGATACAGCTGAGCCCATTACAAATTCTCCCTACGTGCCATTTTCTTTTAAATAATCAAGCGAAAGTGTGTGTCATACATCTGTTTTAATAAACAAAGGAGCTCGGTGTGGCAAATTTCCATAATTAATATAACAAATGATAACTCAGCAGTGGATTTGAACCTATTGTTATTGAAACCAATTACAGCAGATGTGTATTCCTCTCAGAAGCTGCTCACCTTCAAATAAAAAAAAGGAACTAAACGTGTAGAACCTTCAGAATCTCATGCATCTTTATCGGTTCATGAAACCGATGATATGGGGAGGAATTCTCCTGGTTTCAAAAGAGTGTCCTTTTGCTTTTTTTCTCCACAGTAGATAGATTAGAGTTTTTTTTTCTCTCTTCTTCAAAGCCTCTCAAAGCTCTGCATTTAATCACATTATGGCATTTCCCCGCACAGCCTCGATATGGTTGCAGGGCTCAGGTGTTAAAACCAAGCTATAAGTTTCAATTTTTACCAGCAATTTGTACAATTCATGGTCTGCTGTCAGGGTCTGAACACTGTATCAGTCTTTGATTCCTCCCTTCTATCATCAGCTCTGACATTAAGGGATAAGAATTGATCCAGATAGGAGTTGATCTTTAACATTAAACTAAGGCTACGGTCCCAGTCCATACAGAATGCCATCAATCACACCTTTAATCTTCTTGTATTTTCTCTTTACACTCTTCACACCGAGTAACTGGCGCTGTTTGTTTCACTGCTTACAGGAGAGCAGGTAACATTCGTTTATTAATGCCTCTTTAAAATGTCACTAGATAATCGTTGGCCTTTTTCTAGCATTTAAGCTGCAATTTTGCATTTAAACATCAAGACAAAACAAATTTATCACAAGTTGTTTTCATCCTAAATACCCACAAATGAGATATTTCCCTACTTTTCATTAGTGCAGGCATAATTTGGTTCTGCGTACAGACTGAGTACAGATCACAGAGAAGAAGTTGATTTAATGCAACAACAATTAAAAGCCAGATGTAAGTGGAAATTACAAAGACCTTTCAAATAACAAATTACAGCCACAACCAGGAACACTGTGTTCTGTATAACACCTAACTGGAAGGAAGAATCTTTATCTGATTGGGTCATAAATCAGTTAATGATGTAATTTCACCCAAAACATTGCGATTGGTTGCTGAAACTGCAGATTTATCACAAGAAAAAAGACTTGTTTTAATCAATAACAGCTCTGCTGTGTTTTGACATTGGTGTAAATGGAAAAATCATGTTGAAAAAGCTTGATGGCAACATGGGACTCATTGCTTTGGTTCATTTTGTGATAAAATCAGCACATAAATATCAAACTCTTTGCACTAACCTATGCATAACTGCATGAATTTAAGTTACGTTGTGAGACATTGTGTGGCTTTATGTTTGCTAAATGTTTCTATTTTGTCCAAATATTTCTAATAAATACATAAAGAACACTTGACTTAAATGTCGAGTTATTAATCATAATCTCAAATTATTCCACTCATACAAGTGAAGCAATTCTGCTGCACAATCTTAGCATATTTAGTAAAAACTGAAATCCTGATTATCAACATTCCTGGCTCAAGAGGCTTTCATAAGGTAGCGTGCCAAGAATCTGTTTGAGAACCTGCATCACTCCAGACTGATGAAACTAATTCAGCTTGTAAAAATATTGCAGCTTGTTCTACTGACGTGATGCCAAAATTATAAAAATCTATGTAAACTTCCTTTCTGAACAAACACTGTAAGTCACTTCTGCAGCGTAGCTGTTCTTTAAGAGCCACAATAATGGTTACTGTCTCTGTACTGGTTTTTACGACACTGACAGCATGACAGAGTCCATTTATCACAACGGCCTCCAGAGAAACCCTCTGTCACATGAATACCTGTGGAAGAAACACCACAAACATTTATGGAAAACTCTCAGTAACTACACGCGGGTGTGTGCGTTTGCGTGCATGTACACGCGCTGGGTATGACAAGAAAATTCTATGCAAATTGGTCTCTAGAAGATGTGAAATGATGACTCTCTGTGGTGCATGTTCCTAAAATCAGGAGGTAAAAATGAAACCTCCAAATTGCAGAGCTGCAGAAAACAAGACAGCTGCTCCATCAGTGAATAAGTTGTATGACTGACAGCTCAGTATTATTTTCATTTCTTTTAGTTCTAGTTAATATACATTATTTAAAGTTATGCTGTCATGACTTTATTTGGAGGAGAGCTGAAAAATGACAGAAGTTTCAGCCTGGATCTACCATATAGGAAACCTACATGTCCACCTTTTGTGATGGATTAATAAAATTCATGCTTTAAGCTCATAACAATGGTCCAATTAGAATTTTAAAATGCTGTTCCCAGGTCAGGATTTTAGAACATTTTGTCTTGGATTGGAAATGGTATTAAGAGCAGGTGACTCATTTCAAATTTCCACATGAAAATGGATGCATCAAAATTTAGCTGGTTGAAAATCAGATTCTTTGTCTAAATCAGTCTGAAGACTGGATAATGTCAGCTAAAAATGATATGCAGTGCAGGACAAAACAGGTCTTATAAATGTATATTTTTAAAACTTTTGAAAACTTGAGATTTTTCAAATCAGTTGTGGAAAAACAAGCTTTTAACCTAAAGTGAGAGCTTCATTAGTGAAAGTTAGTTTACAAATCAAACCCCTGATGCTCCCTACTGAGGGTCATTAGGGTCTTTGAGGTCCTGGTCCACATGCAGGATGGTTTGAACACATTCCTGGAGATGTGTGTTGCTGTGAAAGTGTCTGGAGCTGCGTTGTAGATTCTAGAAAACTTCAGATCTCTTTTGAAAAAGATGACTTTCCCTCCCGGCTCAAACCATCAATCCTCTCTGTCCAAAACATGAACTCCTGATCTGTCACTTTTATATGTCAGTAACAGGTGGTGTGTTGTCTGTTTTGATGGTTTTCATTGATCTGTTTTTTTCCTTTACCAGAGTCAGAAATCAAACTGAACCAGTGAATGATTTAAGCGACTTTAGCTGTGAGCAAATCAGAATTAAATATCAGTTTTAAACCTTCCTTTGAATGTTAGTTCAGGCAGTGGTGGTACCACATGATCGGACCAGCACTGAAAAAACATGCAAGCAATTTTCTGTATGTTAAGAATTAAATTCTATTAGTATTTTTAGTTTTTTTTAATTCATTGTTTCGTCTTCTGACTGCAGCTCTGATCAAAATAATTCTTAAGGAAAAAAAACATGTTTTATTTTTGGTTTTTGTTTTTGCACAGCCCATATTGGAATAATCTGTGCTTTTTGTTCAATACTATTCATAGCTGTGCATTAATTAATATTATAATGAATTCAGTGCTCCAGTGAATACGGCAGCAGGATGGTGTATGTGGGATTGAGTTAAAATAAGTCATTAAGCGCGAGCTCATCATAATGTAAGAACGTGTCACCCAGAGTAATTGTGTGGTTTTGCACAACACTGGAGCTCTATGGCTCAGAAGAATAAGCCATATTAATCACTGGCTACACAGACAGTACTTAGTGGGATCAATTCTCTGCTGGTTTTAGAGACTCTCTGGGATTAGTTGACATAAAAAAAAGCAACTAACTAGAATCATTTCCCAAAGAGCTCTGCTCTCAGAGGAACAAAGCAAACAATGTAATGGTGTAAAAGATCCAGTGGAGCGGGATTTGTGGTAGAATGATAAAATGAAAACATTATGTTCATAAACTACAGAGCAAACATTGATACATGATAACTGCCAGCTTCCTAATGTTTTCCTTCAGAGTTTTAAATCAATACCTCCCTCGATTAGGAAACTATTATGGACATTTTCACAGTATCGTTTTTATGGAACAGACTGACAGTTTGACAGTATCCATCAATCGATATCCTCTAGAGAAACTACACAACACTCATGCGCGCTATACTTTTCTAAAGAGAAACAAGGGGTGTATAAACAAAACTTGCTGCTGATATTAATGCGCATCATTGTGTTGCAGGACTTTTCTATAAAAATACTGAGAACTACCCAATGTACCAAAAATAAACAAACTTTTGTACGAAGAGGTCTTCCTACAATCTTAAAACATCCTTAAAAGATGGTGTGTAATGTAGTAGTAAAAAATAGCAAAGTAAGTTATGAGGGAGGAGAATGTTGAGGACAAACTCTTCTTTCCGTAATCCCCTAGTCTCCGTGCTCCCAGCTTCGTCTCCAACCTCCAATTACAAAGAGAAGCAATGCCTTGCTTTTTCGCTCCTCAGAAATACACAGGCTCTACATCAGGACTCAATTTGGTTTGGTAATGAGACCACGCTTGTGCATTTCCCCATGCAGACAGCCCAATCTTCAACTGCCTTCACACATGGGTTTTTTTTCTTAGCGGGAAGGCTCTGAGGAAATAGACTGGTAAAAGTGTTGCCTTTCCTCATTTTGTTTAAACTTAGTGCTCACCTCATGTAGTCTTTTCAAAAATGACCTTGAGAAATTCCTGAGATCTGAGGACAAGGATGCTTTTAGCAGGATATGAATCGCTGAATTATTTCAAGTGATGTGTGAGGTTTTTACCAACCAATAATCAAGGCTCTAACTCCCCTTCTAGGTTGAGGGTTCTCCCTTTGCATTTTAATGGTGCAACTATTCACAGAGCAGAGCTTTTTTGGGGGGTTTGTGACTTCCTAGCACACAGTGTTACCGTTGGGACTGAACAGCACATGTAATATTTTCATCTTCACAGAATGAATGTTTGCTTCCTCCAAAGAACTCTACTGATGTTTTTCTGTATATAAATCTGCAGTTAAACAAATGTACTGTACCTACTCATGTTTAGGTAACCAGCACAACAACAGAGCTTTCAGTCAGGAGGAGAAAATTAGCCTGACCAAATGTACATCCTGTTAGAATATCAATTCACCTTCTTTTGTAGCGGTCTGTTGCAGCAGGTCTGAAGAAACCTCTAACTGAAGGCACTGTTGTTGAATTACTGTCTTTTGTAGAGGATGCTCAGGGTTTTCCCTCATGCTCTTCATTTTATGAAGCATCCTCCTTCATCCAATCAGCTCTACAGACTCCAGAGTCCCCAGATCAGAGCCAGCTTTCTTTATCAGCTTGTTCAACAGCTCTGATGCTGATGCTGCCCCAACAGATGACTGCAGATGAAATCACACTCTCTCCACAACAGATTCATAGAAGATATGCAACATATGCAAGTCCAGTCTGCTCTGTTCCTTCTTGTAAAGAGCTTCATTGGTTATGTCTTCAGTCCAATCTGCTGTCCAGGTGAACCCTGAGGTATTATTATCCCTCCACCACCTCCACTTCTTCTCCTGTGGAAAACATATTCCTGCATCTTCTAAAATCCACAATCATCTCCTTTTCAAGATGAGATGCCACACCACTCCACTCAGTCTCAGATATGATTATTTTAAATACACACCATCATATCCTATCAGGTTTTAATTTTAGTGCAGGTCTTGCTAAGAAGTTTTTCATTTAGTGTTCACTCATTATCAGCTTTATGTCTTTTATTTTGAAAGGATTGTGTGTAGCATCTGCAGTTTTCATTCCTTTCCTAACTTGATTATTACTGCCTGTCTTTAATTAGCCAGTGGCTGTTTAAATAGTCCTCTCTTTAACTTTAATTTTCCAACTGTTTCGTCTGCTCACCTGGTCTGTTGCATTTCTTTGCACCTAAAATTCTAATTTGAATTATTTTATTTAACCTGTTTCTATAACAGATTTTCTCCAGTAATTTCCTTTTCATTGAGTTCCAATTTAAAATTATTATTATTATGTGAACAGTGGGCTTTCTTGTTTGTCCACAGCATTATTGTTACGAGAAAAGTTTGAAGGAAGTGAAAACTATAGATGTTGGCAGATGAAAAGACAAATCTCTCTCACAAAGAATTTCTGTTTCTAATATTGTTGCTCTGAAATGACAATTCTGCAGTTAGAAATCAACCAAATAAAATATATAAAAATATGAAACTTAATCAAAAGCAAATAATCAATAATAACCTCTGTGATCTAATTAATTCCCTACACTGTTGTTGAAACTTCCACCACAAAAACATCTTCAGTCGGTAAACTGACTCCTTCTCCTCCTCAGCAGTTCCTCCATAATAACGGGAAATGTATAAATTTCCACAGACTGTTCAAGGTTGATCATATTCAGCAACTCTCAGTTGCATCTTTGTGCTTGTAAACAAAAACTTTCTCTGGAGCGGGACTTTATAGATTTAAGGGGTTTCAGACATATTGACAGAATAACAAAAGAGTAATTTCAGTTCCTAAATCTAATCATGTTCATCAAGATAGAAGGTGCAAACAAAATTTTATGATCTGGTTCTCAAGTTCCATCACATTTAAAAGTCCTGTTCATGTCCAGACTGCTACTTCAACTTCATCCTCTAGGACTTTGTGGCGTACTCATAAATATTTACTATATGTCAGATTATGGACAAACAGTCTATATGGTAATTTATATTGAAAGGACTTGTTGGTAAAGTCAGTTTGCTGTTGAACAAGTTCTAAAAATTCGCCTTTTTTCTCCCCAGAAGAGGAAAACAGCAGGACTGATGCATCATTTATTTTAATTACAGTGATCTTAGACAATCTCTTAACTTGTCTTAAATCACAGAACATTTAGAATGTTGGGCCGAAAATTGTTGGAGACAGTAACATGTTCCTTCAGCCATGTCTCAATGAAAAAACAATCATACTCTGACTGTTTAGCTCTCCAAGTCTGTCAGTTTTATTTTTGTTCACGTCTTGAGCCACAATTATAAAAAATGGTCTAACAAATCTTGTTTTGTTCCTCAACCACAGCAACCCAAAGGCCTTTAAGTTATTAATATAATATTATAATGCTATTCCAAGCTGTCTTTTGGCTGTTCAGTCCTCTGTTCTCACTTGTAGAAATCCTTTTCATTTTTATAGGAGCTGATTGTAGCAGATGTTAGGAAGTGGCATGAGGTACCAGCAGGAATCGCTCAACATCAAAAACAGAACAAAAGACAAAAAAAAAAC
>SSNR01000024.1:2052659-2123387 GCA_006937965.1 Callopanchax toddi
TCTTAAATCACAGAACATTTAGAATGTTGGGCCGAAAATTGTTGGAGACAGTAACATGTTCCTTCAGCCATGTCTCAATGAAAAAACAATCATACTCTGACTGTTTAGCTCTCCAAGTCTGTCAGTTTTATTTTTGTTCACGTCTTGAGCCACAATTATAAAAAATGGTCTAACAAATCTTGTTTTGTTCCTCAACCACAGCAACCCAAAGGCCTTTAAGTTATTAATATAATATTATAATGCTATTCCAAGCTGTCTTTTGGCTGTTCAGTCCTCTGTTCTCACTTGTAGAAATCCTTTTCATTTTTATAGGAGCTGATTGTAGCAGATGTTAGGAAGTGGCATGAGGTACCAGCAGGAATCGCTCAACATCAAAAACAGAACAAAAGACAAAAAAAAAACAAAACATCTGCCACTATTCCAGCATTGTTCAAATGATGATTGGAAATAAACAAGTTTAAAAAACAGAAAAAATCTCTATCTATACTGTAGCTATTTGTGAGATATTTTTCTTTAAAAGGCAAAAATGTGATTTATCCTTAAATAAGTGATTAAAAAAACACAAAGATCTGATTAAATAGACAGAATTACAAAAAAATTATATATATATATATATATATATATATATATATATATATATATATGTATATGAGTGTTGTAATAATCTTATGCTTGTATTAATTTTTCCAACCAGTGTCCCAGTGCGTCTGCACACTCCGTATGAAGCAAGACTCTTCCAGAGCACATCAAAAGGGATTAAACCAAGTCTGATTTCCACACACTTCAACCAGATAGACTTTTTCCATTTGTGCAAAGAGGATTGGACTTACGTAGTCGTCATATGATTCATGTGTGACTGCTAACAGTGGGGGCCTGTATCCGGCGTTCGCTGCTGCCCCCCTGGCTCTCGGAGCTTGTACGTCCCTCGTTAAAGCGGCTGTTGGGAGTTTGCTGTGTGCTGCTGTGGCTGTCCCCCGAGGAGCTGCAGCACTCCTTCCTGCACCTCTGTGGCCTCTGGTAAAATAAACAAAAACATCAGTTGTGAATTTTTGCAGTGTTTCTTAATAAGCTGCAATCATTTTAGTAGAAATTAAAACATCAAGAAATCTTAAATCCCTCTTATCTTTATATCCATGCAGTCTGCCTCGGTTGATGGTTGTTAGAAAATTGGCTTTGAGTGAAATAAAGCTAAGGTAGATTTTTAAAAATTCTGAAAACTAACAAGTGTCTGCAGCTCTAAAAACAGCTTGTTAGATGCAACATGGTTCTTTCAATATAACCGAGCAATTCAATATCTGTGTTTGCACAAGAACGTGTGCCTCGGGCTGTAGGCGCACAGGTAAAAAAAGTAACACTGCATGCAGAAGCAGAAAGGCCAGAGGACTGGGGCAGCCGTGAAGTATTTAAGGCAGATTGTTTCTTTTATAAAAGTATGACTGTCCAACAGTTGTACCACAGGGACACTGCAGCAACTGCAGGGATGTAGCACTGTTAACTTACATTTTACCAGCCTTACGTAGGTGTGATAGGACACCTTTTTATCCCCTCTGGCACATCCTTCTCCAGGTAGCAACCCATTGTGATCCAAAAATACAAACACTCAAAGGAGAATTTCTGGTGCATATTTTTCATGGAGCTTTACAAAAATTGCTTTTCGTTACAGCATAAGGAGAAAATGTAGGTAGGGAAGTGGTGGTGGTGATTTGAAATAGGGAGCAACCCGTGTTACTTCTGGATTTAGCTCTTCTACACACGCTGCTTGAATTAGGCCAGGCTGTCATGACACAATGTTCCTGCGCTCTCCCCTAGGACTGCCACGGCTCAGGTAGATTACGGACAATTTGCTTTAAAGGTGTTTCACACATGCAGCTGAATACATGACTAAGTCGAGCCAAAATGCTCTTTTTCTGGTCCAAAATGTTCTTTGAGCTTTAGTGCATGAAAAACAAAAAATATCTCACTGATTTGTGGGGAAAAAAACATGAATGAAAATTATTTTCTAAGACCACATCCTGAAGGGTTGAAGGACATACGCAAAAGCATTAAACAGTAAATACTAGGAACATGTTAGTCATATAGATTAAGTTGCAAAAATGTTTTTACTCTTCATCTAAATCAAACTTCAGTCTGTGAAAAATGTTGTAAATTTTACCTTTGGCTTTAAAAGTGGTTTGTTTGTTTTCCTCCCATTTTACTCTCAGCCATGTGCAGCACCATTACCAAAACCCAGATCTTTATTATCTAGAGTCACAGTGTACTTTACTGTCTAAAGATACTGCAGCACAATGTCTGAATGTCTCACAGGTCAAAGAAACCACTTGCTCCTACCTGATATTTTCTCTGAAGATGTTCTGTAAAAGTGCTGAAAAATGCACTTTAATCCACGTGAGAGTGAGAGGGAGTGCTACTGTTGACTTATGGGTGTTTGGAAACTATAGTGAAGACAACTGTGGCATAGTGCTGTGAAGTGTGTTTGCCCCTTTACAGATATCGTCTGCTTTTGCTTTTTAATTGCAACTAAAATTCCAATATCAGACAAAGATAACCTGAGTAAATATAAAATACATTTTTAAATGATGGTTTAATTCATTAAAGGAACAAATCTATCCAAACCAGCTAGTAAAACATACTAAAAAAACTCAACCTGTTTGACAACATGAAGTATGCTAAAAGATCTCAAAAAGCAACACACCATACCTTGTTTTAAAGAAATTTCTAAAACACGACAGGCCGCAATCGGTTAAGGTACAGTTAAGAAAGACACAGTGCAATTTGCCAAAAAACCAACCTGATGAATCCCAAGACTTGTAGGAAAATAATCTCTAAAAAGTGTAACTTTCTGAAAGGTGTTTGTCCCGTTCCATCTGGAACTGTATTTCAGAAAAACAGCATCAACAGTCAGACATGGTGGTGGTAGTGTGATGGTCTGGGGCTGCTTCGCTGATGGGACCATGAATTCTGCTGTCATTTGACTATAAACAGACCGTTCATACTGGAAAACCCTCCAAGGTGGCTGAATTGAAACATTTCTGTTAAAAAGAGTTCTCTACAATGATGTGAGAGACAATAATCACAAATGCTTGTTAATGCTGCCAATGGTGCTACAACCAGTAAAGAGTTTTTGGGGATCAATTACTTTTCCACATTGGGCCAGGTTGGTTTGGATAAATAAATAAAATCATCATATGAAAACTATATTTTGTATTTACTCAAATTAATGTTGTCTTAAATTGAAATTGTTTGCTGATCTGAAACATTTAAGTATGAAAAAAACCTTTAAAATCAGAAGTAATCTGTAAGGAGACACTGTAGATGTGTTCTGATTTAGGACTACTCCATGTAAGATCACTGACTAGTGATTTATGAATCCCACTGACAGAAGTAAACATTCATTACACACAGTGTAACTGAACTGTTACTCAGTAAATGACACTGATCACACACACACATAAGGACATCAGTTCATAATTATGTGACTCATTTAAGACATTTCATTCCTCAAACCAGACGGTATTTAATCAGTGCATTTATAGAATGCAGGAATAAACTGCAGTTTTTCTAGAAAAAATCTGTCATTTACAATTCCAGTAACCACGGACATGAATAAAAAGCATAGCATTTATTAAAGGAATGCATATTACCTGCTGCTTTTCATATCAGAGTTACAAAGATAACTTATACTGAGAAATTATGGCATTTCTGGTCAAATCTCAAAAATAACATCATGTAATTCAGTACCTCAAGATCTCGAGCAAAAAGTGGCGATCGGAGCATGGACAAGGGTTTTGACTCTTAGCTACTAACACATCAAATTGTAGCTCAATATCTGTAAAACTAATGAAGCTGTAGCCATTTTTGAGTTTGCTAATGTTGATTAGCTGTGGTGGTTAATTACAGTATTAGACGTGGTTCATGACATATTTTGCTAAGAAACTCACACATTTACAGAATAAGTTCAGTTATGATCTCTAAAAAATGTTACTTCTTAATTCCAGCATTTATGTAGAATTTATTCTGTTTTTAAGACAAAAACTGGATTGGAAGAATGAAACAATACATTTTAAATTATTATTCAGAAAAAAACAGTTTAACACCACCTATTAATTTCAATCATAATCTAAGAATTTTTGCAGAAATAAGAGTTTCTGTATCCCCTAAAAGCTGTGACCGTTAAGTTTTCACACAAACAAACACTAAGCTTTAATCCCTCTTTACCTTGAGGATATTGCCGTTGCTGCTCGTACACTCCTCGCCTGAACGCTCCTCCCTCGGCTCGACTCCTCGGAGCCGTTCAACAGGGACAACTCTCTCAGCTGTTCTTGTCTGATCTCATCATTGTAGTCCTGTGGAGATGAAATACAGTTTGTCTCATATACAGGGAAAAAAAAATAAAATAACATTTGTCTTCTGACAGCAACAGATGGTTTAAACAGCAGCCAATGTCATCAAAATTAAACATTCTTGGCACGCAGGAAACAAATAGTTGATGAAGAATTTTAAGTTACACAAAGTTTCGAGGAGGTGATCATTTTTGTGGAAAAATACTCATCATCATTAGTTAAATGACTGCTTTAAATTAGCATAATGAAAATTAGGAAACATTATTTCTGGCAAGAGTTTATCAAGTGATGACTGTAACCTTAGAAGACAAAGTTAGAATCAGATGATCAATCATTTTACTAATTACATTCTGAACTCAAAAGAAGACACATGGATCAAATTAAATTACACTGATTTCCCCTCATTTTACATCAACAGAGAAAAATATTACAAATAATACTTAAAGCCATTAAGAAAGAAAAAAAAAAAAACTTCAAACAGCACACACAGCATGTACTTGACACTTTTAACAACTTTAGGGGAAATTTGTTGTCTTGTTTTTCTGAACCTTTTTCCTCAAACCTGTTATCAAATATGATGTGGATCATTACGGAGCGGATAAGAGAGTGGACAAAGAGTAGCCATTATCTCGTCATCGCTGACAGATAAACAGGCTTATTTCCCAGAAACACTTAAACAAAATCTAGACGATTCAGGAGGCAGCAACAGATTCCTCTAGCTGTCAGGGGCTTCGACAGACACATTAGTAATTTTTTGTTTGTTTTTACTCATTTTTGGCCTCTACAACAGAGAAAAAACAAGTTTACAAAATTCTAAAGTAATATTATAATGATTTCTTTTTGAGGCTTTATTATATCATGAGGATTTACATAAAGTGGATCTACAGTATAAATTATATAAAACCTCTTATATTTTCTCTTGTTGGCGGCAAAATGTGAAAATTAGTTTCCAACTAAATGTGTGAAATGCAGCCTTTTTGTAGAGTTGTTATAAATTCTAACAGCACATTTTTTTCTTATAACAAATTCTAACTTCCTTTGAGATCTTACTCGCTCAATATGAAATGAAATGAAAATGTCTCGAAACAGTAGTTTTCTTTATTTGTATTTGGGATATTTAAAAATGTTAATAACATATAAAGTTATGTTTATATTTTTGATTGTATAGAAGAGAAAGTGTCAAAGAAATACGCGTGAAAAGGAACTAAAGAAAAAACATGAGAAAAACAAGATTTAACACTGAGGATGTTTTTTCCTTGTTACAGTAATGAACAGATTTATGAGAACTCAAGCTAAGTGTCATGAGGAAAAGGGGGGAACGACCCAGCTCCACAGCATTTGTCAAGCTGCACATGTTCACCTCTCATTAATGCAGCAGCGAGGCTGTACGGGGCAGTGTGTTGGGTTTGAAGGGGACTGGCAGAGCTCTTAATTGGGAAGCTGGCAGCTCATTCAAAGGACAACAAACCAGCCAGAGCTTGTCAAAGTTGACTGTTGACAGAGGTGTTAGTATGAGTATACAGAGATAAACCCCATGCTGAGGCTTCTCGGGGCAGACTTGTTTGCTCGCTGTGATTAATTCTCACCATGCATGACCTTGTACGTCTCAACGCCCTTCACGGAGCTAAAGTTAGACGTTAGCAGGTCAACACATGAAATGTGGCGATACCAGCCACTCTTGGGTTTGGGTCTACCTGCACTGACATATTTCCTGTTAATGTGTTTTTTTTGTCTCTTCTCTCATAATGATTTGAGTCTTCTGCATCTTTTAGATCTATTTGTAAAACAAAAGCATCTTACATGCATCCATATCAAAGAGATTATAATAAAAAAATCCTCTTTTAAGTCATCTTTTGCTGGATATCTATTATGATAAAATACTCTGGTGGCTGCATATGTAATGCAACGCTAATGGGGAAAACAAAGTGGTTTACAAGGAATATTTGATTCCCTGCCATTTGTCTTCTACAAAGGCAGAGCTTATGCAGGGGCACATGATCATCCCTGTTTGTTTACCTGTCAACAAGATTACACAAAATCTACAGAGCTGGAACCCATTAAACTAGTTGGAGAGGTAACACATGGGTAAAAAAATTTTTTTGTGCCAATTTGTTTCTTTAGATTTGCAAAAGAACTCAGAAAGGACACCGTTCTAGTGATTCATTTATTATCACAGGTGAAACTTCAGAAATCAATACAACAGATTACATTGTTTTATTTTATTGAACTATGCAACTAAATGTAAATTTCCAAGACCTAAGGGGAAAAAAACATTTTAGATGAAAAGAAAAAGTGGTGGATTTTAGGAAACTTTTAAGAAAAAGCTTCAAGACATGTCACGACTTGATCTGAAAGGCAGAAGAAATGGTGTGATATTGTTTGGCCTCACATGGAGCTTGATGCATAAATGGTGCGTGTACACAAAAATGCATGCCTTTTCCTGCACACAAACTGGTATTTACAAGGGAAGAATGTGAAATGGGAAAGATTGAGAGAGCGTGAACCTCATGCATTTTTTAAAGCATAAATACTGATAGTTTTAGAGCTATTTATGCCTCATTAGATGAGGGGCGAAGAGCACCAAAGTAAATTTGTTCTCCAGTGATTGAAATAGCTGCACAGTTTGCAGATAATTTTAAGTTGTTCTTATATCATATATCATATATCAAGCCTCTGAATCACCTCCCTTTGCTTAAACCCCCCTGCTGCTCTTTCTTCCAAACTGGAGACAATAAGCTCATCCAGCTGAGAGGAAGATAGTCTGTCCTCCTTCCCTACATTTTACTCTCAGTCTGTAACATGCTGATCAGATTTCTGTTTGAATTCATCTTTTTGATGCACCGATTCTAGTCAGATTCTGCTTCACAGCAGCTCTTCAGCCTCCTGTAAAGATTTATCTTTTCAGTGCGAGGCAAACTGTACCCCTCGGTGGCCAGAGTGTTTCATTCCTGCTTAGGACTTAATGAATGTGAAAAAGCACTAATTATGCATCTACAGATCTAATTAGAATATTTAAGATTTAAACGGAAGCCTACAAACTGCATAAGATTTTTATGTTTTTTGCATCTAGTGAAGTGGAATCATTTTTTGTCTTCAGTAGAAGTGTGCTCTGTGGGAGCTCTGAAAGTTTAGAGCTAAATTAAAGAAGAAAGTCATTTATTTCCTGATGCCATATGGGCAACACACATAAATGAATATGTGAAGAAAAAAGAAGCACATCTGAGTTTTTGTTTACAGACAGCCGAGACGGTAAGAGAGCTCAAACTTCGATCCTTTGCTGCAACCAGGAGCTCTCACTTCTCATGTAGCTGTGTGGAAATCTGCTGCAGCTTCCTGTGATTCTGTCTCCTGCCTTGTGTCGAGTTTAGCTTGCTTTCTGAAACATAATGTCACATCAGCAGGGGTAGTCAGAACACTGGAGCAGTGGGGGGGGTTTCCTCAGGGGATCAAATCTGCCATGTCTGAGGCAAGATCATAAATTCAGTCAATGTTTTCTCATGTCTAAACTTTGCACAAGTGCATTTTGTCTCATATGTCTTGGAATGTATTGTACATGAAAGGGCAGCTGAATAAATGTGTCCATTAGTAAAACAATGATGCATATTGATTCTGCAAAAAATCTGAAATATTGTCTTCTTGTCAAGCCAGGTAACAGTTTAGTTGGAGGCTTGAGTGAGTAATGCACAGATCAGGAGAAAGTGAGTCCACTTACAAAAGAAAGAAAATAATTTGTTATGCAAATATGCACAACAGTTGCTAAGTAATAACCAGACAGCATGACTTTTACAGCAGGACTCTTAATGCATATAACATCGATAAAAGAAACGAAAAAGAAACAGCAGGGCGTCTTTTCTATTCTTCACCAGAGGCAAGAAACATCTGTCGCTATAGATACTGACTGATGCCTGTTGTGTTGTATTATGTGCAGTTTATTTGCAGATCCATACGATACCTGCAGCAGAGAGCACATGCCATAAAATAGCAGGTATGATCTTTATTTTCACTTTTATCCACAAGTGGGGGTAGGTTTGTTGAGAGAATTGCTTTCCGCTCATCGTTCTAACACACACGTCGAAATCAGCTAAATCTAGAGTTTAGTTTACAGTTAAAAGGTCATAAACCTACATGGAAGGGAGTGATCCGATTCAGCATCCTACATTTTCTCATCGCTGTTGGTTTGAGTTAGCATTTATAATAATAGACCAGCACAGAATGGTTTTATCATTCACAACCAGAATGCCGTCTCCTTCACCGCAATGATTTTCTGTCAGTTTATAAAATATTGGCGATTTGGTGCCTCCCCAGTAATTCTGCATCATTAGTTTTGCTGGCAGATCTTCACAAAGGATTCAAACTGTTTATGCTTATTGAATAGATTTAAAAGGAATATATTACAGCCAGTTCTGTGTGTGCTCTAATTAGGAAATGTGACTGCAATTTCTACAAGAATAACTTTGGAAACAACATCTCATCTTTTCCCAAATTACTCCAATAAAGCTAGGGCTGAGACTTTGCCAGAAATATATTTGTTTTCCTCAACAAATGTCAAATTATTTTACAGTTTATTTTAAATCAATAAACTCATTTACTTATTAAATAACTTTTAAAAATTATTATTTTTAAAACGCTAGAGGATTTGTCAGGATACATCTTTTACTTTCTTTTTAAAATGCATATGTGGGTGGCAACCTCACAATGCAAAATACACCAGAGAACAAATGAACGCACTTAGATAATGTTACAACTCTGAGCTTAATCTCAGCGAGGTGAAATAACTTTTTAAAACTTTTTGTTTAAAAGTCAAACATGTTAACACTTCAGTAAATAGTTCCATTCAACACAGTTCTGCACGAGCCAGCTCTTTTTATGAAGCCAAACATTTCATACCAAAGTTTTAGCACATGAGTCACAGGTTCACAAACGAATGCGAACTTGATGGTGTCATTATTCCCATCCTCTATTTTCACTGTTCAAACGCTGCATCTAAAACAGCTAACAGTCAGCAGACTGCTAAATAAGGACATTTAGTTTTAATTTCCAATTGTGAGACTGAAATTGTTTTATTTAATTTTGCCTTGCTCTAATACTTTTTCCTTCCTTCCTTCCTTCCTTCCTTCCTTCCTTCCTTCCTTCCTTCCTTCCTTCCTTCCTTCCTTCCTTCCTTCCTTCCTTCCTTCCTTCCTTCCTTCCTTCTTTCTTTCTTTTTTAGAAATGATTTAGTTTAGGAACAGAACATTACTGCCCCATGACAAAAAACAAGGATATCTACAATTTTTAAAAATTTGAGACAAAGTAAATACCACATTTAAAAGGAAAAAGTCTGTTTCAGAATCTGAAATATTGTTTTGTATACTTTCAATTACAAAAGGATTTAAATGATTAGCAAATGCTTTCTGTATTTCCCTACATTATTCACATCATTCTAATATATTTGGAATGAGGTTAAAATCCTTTAGTAATTTATTTTTTGGCTCTCAGCTTTAACTAAATTACATTTTGCTAGGTGCTGTTGCCATATCATCATCCTCCTGCAGCTCACATCCAGAGTGTCGGCTCAGCATAGGAAGAAGCATGAACTCCATAAAGTAGACTCATCCAGTACGATTCCTCTATTAGGCTTGTCACATTTGCAAAGCTTGATTAATATTTACAGCTTAGACTCAGCAAGAGTACACAACATGCACACTAATTATTGCAAAGTTCTTCAGGCTGTAAGTTGCTGGAGTCTTGCAAGTTGTTTCATACTGCATTTTAATTGCAGAATACATTATTTCTCCTTTATAACAAAGGACACTCAGTGTAGAGCAGCTGAGATAAAACTTCACACTTATATCTTCCTCTCATGCCAAGAAAACCATGGGTATTTTAAAACGAGGAGAAACCAATAAGCCTACTGCAGAAATGATCAAGTCAGCAGTAATGACTACTGTTCATTTTATGGCATAGGGATAAAAATTAAAGGAGAAAATCAGGTAAAGTAATAAACTCACTGGAACAAGGAATTTTTTAATTTCCTCCAAGGCGTGACTCATTCGGGAATATGCCTCTCCTGGTGGAGCAAAGACTTCAATTAAAACGTGTAGATCGTTACTCAGATGGGCGTATTTGGCCTCCCCGCTCTTCCGTAATTCTTCTTCCTGTAAATACAAGTCAGTGAAGGAATTTTGTTTATTAAACAGAAACCATATATTATTTTTTTAATACTGTGAAAATAACAATTAAAACTCAAAATATCTGGACTTATGCTTGAGCTTAATACAATATTATTAACATTTTTTTAATATAAAGCAAGCTACACTCGTGCTTTCATGTTCCAACTTGTTTAATTTTACTTTAAATATAAAATCCCTTAATATCAGCTGCTTATGTTGTCATAAACATGCTAATATTAGCATACTGGTGTTAGCAAATTTACTCCTAAAACATACAGTAACTCAAAACTACTATCTATTAATAATAGTAATAATATTAAATGATTACACATCACAGACAATCTTTCATGTTCTCATTTGTCAAATTTTAAGGTTACTCTTGTCTAATTTTAGGCACAGTCTGCTGTCATGCTAGTATTAGCATATTGGTGTTAACAAACTTACTCCTAAAGGAACATACAGTGAAAGAACTCCAGCTCAGAACATAGACTGCCTCTTCAAGTTCTTTCACTTGTTTAATTTTAGTTACAGTTAAAATAAAATAGTCTAATGTTGGCTGCTTAGTCGGCGCTTGAGCTAATGTTGCATTCTGCCAGATATATGCTAATGTAAACACGTTTGAGTTAAAAAATGTATTCTTTAAAAAAAAGATACTGTTAAAAACGATGGACTGTGACATTAAAAAGTGTGAGAATTGAGGCTTTCTCGCAACAACAGTAAATAAGTCATTAGAGGCCTACAAGTGTCAATATGATCTTAAGTGCTGGGGGAAAAAACATATTTTAAGTGGGATTTGGAAGTGAAAATGACAGATTTGCGTGCCAAAACCTACAAGTGCATGTTTTCCTTTTAAGACAAAGAGGCACTGAGATCACTACATCCATCACCATTTAAAGACTTGTAGAGCACACAAAAACATCTTGGCAAGATTTATAGCTTTTTTTCCTGATACACAAGAAAAGAAAAGAAAAAATGCATATAGAAACTAATTGCTAGTCATCTGTCAAGTAAAGAAAAAGCATAAACAGCAGGCATTTCATTGTAGTCAGACTGACAACAGTGACATTGAATGCTTTTTATAGAAATTTCAGTTTGTGGTGTTCAGTCAGTGTTGTTTGCAGTGCTCAGCAGGCTCTGCTCAACAATAACTCTTGTAACATCTTGTTACAATGGCAAGGAACACAAGTTGTTTCAATTCTCATCAAAGATAACCACAAATTTTATGAAAGAGATAAAATGATGCAACTCACAAACTAAATAGTACCCAGGTGTGCCACCAGCAAAAGGCTAACAGGAACAATAAAGAAGGTAAAGAATGTCATTAAAAGACTAACAAGGCACAGCTGAGGCAGTGGCTGACTAATTAGGAGATAAGCAGGTGGGCCAGTAGGCACACTGAGGCCACCTGGTGGACAGGTGAGGTATTTAGAGTTACAGTTACAGCTTTGTGTGAAAGACATCAAAAAACTAAAGCAAAACAGAAAAAAATAATCACAGACAAAATCCAGGTGCAGTTATATTAATTTTAACTTGACTGCCTGCTCAACCATTTGGTTAGCATATTTTAAGACACTATATATAATGAACCTTATTGAACCATCTTTACCACTTGGTTGAGTTATGTTATCCTTAAAAAATCCACTAGATGGCACTGTGTCAGGACATTGCAGGCCTCATCTGCCAATTAACCTCCAACCAGGATATCAGAAACAGAAAAATCACTTTGGACACATGGACTGTTTTGGCTAAAATTTGTAAAGGTATGTACAATTTTCCACAGTATAATCCTGTCACAGTTTTTGCTGAACATGATTATGTCATTTGATACCAGAAAACTGTAATAAATTCATAACAATTTTTCAAAAACATGCTCAACCAAATGGTTGACTTGTCAGTTGATGGTAAGAGTAGCAAAACTAATCTAATGTTTAAAAAGTTTGCTTTAATCTTGGAAATTGACTATTTTCTATTAAATAAAAAAATCATTTAATGATCTATACATGTAAATATGACATGTTTTAATGTTTTCATGACAAATAATAATTATCACTTTCTGTGATTGTCTTCAAATAAATGACACGTGGAAATAAAGCCATCACAATTATCTACATTTTAACAAAAAACAAAACCTATTTTCTTCATGTTTATTAGATAGATTGCAAATCCTTTTATGGAGCAAGACAATGCACTTATCTGGCCCTTGTACCTGAAAATTATCTGATGGTGAACTGAGTGATGATGACCCTATAGAGCATCCAGATTTTCAACCCAATTCTGCAGATGAAAGTCATGAAAGCTTGGATGTTTCCCTGGATGAAGATGCTGCTTCAACCAGCAGATCTACACAGCTGTCTCGTAAAAAGAGCAACAAATGGAAACATATCCTAAAATCAGTTGGAGGAAGCAGGGGATACAGTTGACCCACCTTGCTCTTCAGTCCCTAACAAAGGTACAAGAAGAATCTGGAAGCATGAGGACATTGAAGAATTTCAAGTTCCAGATGTAAGTGTTGAACCCCTTGAGGCTACAGTCCCCATTCCAGTACTTCAAAATGCTCTTCACTGATGAAATAATTGATTATATTGCTTATCATACCAATCTGTATTCTGCTCAATGGTATCTGCCCCTCTTTGGGTACATGCTTGATCTATGCATTGCAAATTCCTGGCTGGTCTACAAGAAGGAACGTAGACGACTGAATCAGAAACCAATCACAGTCAAAAGATTCTGCCTGGTTGCCCATAGCTTGAAACAAGTCAACAAGCCAGTATCCAAAGTTGGCCGACCATCATCCAGCTCTCCACCACCAAAGAAATGCTACACCCCAAGACCTCACAACCACAGCCAGATGTGAGATATGACACTTTGGGCTTTGGCCACTTCACTGTGACATATGAGGCCGATGCAATTACTTTCCAAAGGAAGTGTCGAGGTGGAAATGCCAGAAATTCTAATTTTTCTTGTGCTTGAATACAAATCAGGAATGCTTTGCAGTGTACCACCAGAAGTTCCAATGATCAAGAGGCATTGGTGCAGCTGCATCATAAATAAGAAAAGAAAAGAAAAGAGCCACAACTATTTCAACGTGTTCTCTAATTTTTCTGTGCAAAATGACAATGATAGGATACCAGAATTTTAAAATGAAACAAAAAATGCTTATGCTGTTCTAACACTACAATTATATGGTATGCTAATAATGAGTCTGAAGTAAATTTTAAAGTAAAATATTTTATTAGTGGTAGTATAAGTCTACAAACTCAAGAGTTTTAACAACCTCAACAGTGGAATTGAATGAAATTTCAGGCTTACAAAAGAAAAATTTAAAGAGCAACTAATTCCAAAAGGTATAATTTCTGACAAGTGACATTTAGATGAAGACAATAATCTTATCTAAAAGGAAGAAAGTATAAATAACTCCTGATTTAATTTTGCCTACAAAAGGGTAAAGATCTGTAGTGGCATGTAGCCAGGAGACAATGTGAGAAAAATAAAAATAAAACTCTCAAATGCAACAAATAATTACACATTATTTCAGACATGGAGTCTGGTCAACTTGAACAATTTGCAAGTAACTATATTATGCTTGTATAATCTGAATTCATTCATCCAACACATGAACAGTTCAGTGTCAGGTGCTTTACTCGGGGACAACACGACGCTGACTGTTTAGAGAAGTGGAAGCGTCTGACATGCACTCTCTTCCATCAGCCATTCTGGGGACTGAAGCGTTCGTCCTTTCATCACAGAGTTGTTTTCTGCACTCTGGGAGAGGTCATCTTTAATTAAAAGTGCCCCCCAGGATTTCAGCCATTTTCACATGCTCAGTCAGGTCACTATGAATCAGATCAAAACATGCTAAAGTTAAATGTGTGAGTTGTTTTTTCAGGATTTTGCCCCTCATGTATGGGAGCTGTGCATTGAACAGCACACACTTTGTTTTACTTTAATAATAACTGCATTATGTCTGAATGCTATAGGACGCTTTAGGAGATTTCAGAAATTGAATTTGCATTTTTTCCTTTAGAGTTTTATTTGTCTTGTGAGGGAACATCTAAAGTCAGAAATCTGAGAGGAAAGCGTTGTTTCAGCTTTATCACATTAATCAGATTGTCTTCTTTACACTATATGACAGATGAGCTTTTCTCATGCAAAATCACTAAACCTAAAATGTCACACAACTGCCGGGTTGATACAGCCTCCTGGGGAACCCGACACGGCTGCAGAAATAAGTGTTGACAACGTGTTTTTGCACGTAATTGGACTTTGGCTGCGTCTGTTCGGCGCTGCCATGTGGCCAGCTGCCCTAACTGGCAGTGTGCCTTTCATCCATGACCTCTGGGTGTCATTCTTATCACAGAATCCCTCAGACTTACTCAGATGCTACACAAAATCAATATCACAAACAGAAAAGACCTAAAGCAGAACAGTACGTAGTCATTGTTATCAGAGTCAAATGTTAGCAGTCGATTCTTTGAACCGAGGGCTGAATGAACAAAGGAGGTGTCCCCGTAGAAATGAATTTCCATATGAGTGATTCTGATATGAGCTTGTACATGAAGCCTCATGAACTTTTGGCCTTCTTTTTTTTTATATACAAGCAGACTTAAAAGTCAAATTATTTTAGTACAAGTATAAACCCACTGGGTTTAGTGGCAGTTAGTCAACACTTTAAATAAACTTCTGCCACAGCTGAGGCAAAAGAATGTGGGAAATATTTTTAGTTGCTGTCATATTAAAGATTTTCAGTCTTGAAATGAGGTCTTCCCATTTTAAGATGGCGAGTCGTCCAAATGCTTTTGCAATTATCCTGGTGATTAACCTCATAATCTTTTTGGAGTTTTCAATTTACAGAATTATGTTTGCTATCAGGAACATTTTACCAGAAATGCAACAAAAATCAAGATGAAGATTGAACTTCTGCTATGCAACAAAGCTGCTTAGTGCCTTTCATGAATACCGTGATGCAGAGTAAATATTAGGAATCAGCTGAATCAAATCTTTTGGTTTAAAAATGTATTGCCCCTCTCATCCCATCTTCTATTCATTTATCATGGGGTTAACATCCATTCACTCAATCAACACACTCCTTGAGTAAATTTAGATTCACAGATTAATCTAGCATGCTTGATTTTGGACTGTGGGAGGAAGGGCCTGAGGGAAACCCACACCGCATGAGGAAAACATGCAATCCTCACACAGAAAAAGCACATTATTGAACCACCTAACTGCATTTGTCCTATAGGAGAGAGATGCACATCTCCTTAGTAAATATAATAAGCATCAGTCAATATCTACAAAATCTGTTGTATATGGCTTGGCTGTTCTGTGCAGTTCCACAAGAATAAGTTCCCCTCAGCCTTGTTATGAAGAGGCTTTGTGACTGGCTTAGTGCTGCAGATTGGGATTGGCTCAAAGTAATAACAGCAAGTAGAATTATGTTTTTTTCTTGCAATTTCTTTGTGCACGGGATCTATGCAAAACTACAGACCATAAAACCTTTTAATATTTGCATATATTACCTCAACAAAATGTGTGCACCCAGAGCCTTTCAGTCTTAGTTCTATAAAGAGTGTTAAAATATTCAGTAAATTTATGTCAAACTGTATTTCGCATCATTACTACTCCAATGAATATGCTAAGCTTGTTATGAAGGAACTGAGCAAAGAAAAGGGAACAAAATGAAAACTGCATGGGTGTTTGTTGTTGTCACAATTATCTAGGAAAGTAATTAAAAATACCCTACATTTTAAAATACTTTCATGTTACATAAATCAAATATATGGGTCATCTGTTTTTAGTTTCATGCATAACTCTTCAATTAAAAAAATTTCAAAAACTGCTTGTGAATTCAGACCACACACAGTTCTTTTATTGTAAAAAAAAAAAAAAAAAAAAAGAAAAATGTTTTTTTTAATTTCCAGAATAGTTTCATTTTTGGAGATACAAGGTTTTCCCCCGTATTTTAAAAGTACAGTTGTATTGTTGATAACACAGAAAAAAGCCATTTACATTCTTAAAGGGATAGTAACTTATTGTTATGTTTGGGTTTAGCTGAAAGCTGAACTCATGAACACAGCTGGCCATGACAACAGGACATATTTAAATTATCTTTTTGGAACTTTAGTTTCTAATAATTAAAATACAAACTCACTAATTCAGCTTTGTTTTAGATCAAAGAAATCTTAGCTGTGATCACAATAGGAATATAGTAAAACTATGACTAATTAACCTAGTTTAATGACACTGATCTCAGTCAGCAGGGGGCAGTGTTGAGCTGGTTATTGGTGATTAAAAGTTATTATAAGATCAAAACAACAAGCTGTTTTCCCCCCATAAATAGAACTATATGAATAATTATCAATGGATGCCACACCATAGAGTGAGTAGGTGTCATAATTGTCACAATTTAAAATAATGGAGGTGTATGTTGGTGAGTTTTGCTTTCATCCTGCCATCTTTACATGCACTGAGTTTTTAAAACACAGAAGTGTAAGTGTAGCCTTTGCAATGGGTGGAAGTGGAGTGGACGTCATTCACAAGACAAGACTAAATAACAGCAAAGTGGAAAGCGAATAAATAATATTACTAATAATCTTTTAGTTTTTTTACTATGTTGTTTTTGTAAAATTAAAATTAAAATGCAAATCCACAATTTTCTCGATGACTAATGTCTGCACGAAGGTTGAAATACAATTTTTTTTGTTGCCAGCTAAGAGCAAACAAGACCAGTAAGAGTGAAGAAACACTACAGCTGCACTAGTGAGAAGAAACTTATCATTATAAGATATAAAGCCCCTCAAAACCGAGGGTAGCTTTAAAGCTCTTAATCCAGGCAAGGGTACCCTTCCATACTGTTGTCACATTGTCTTCACGTCGACATTTCAGCGTTGGTTTTTGCAAAAAGTATCAATTACAACCACTTTAAAGTCCTCCTAAAAGCCCCTGTATTATTTTCTCCCACCACGTCTTCTCGCCGTAATGAAACGAAGCTCTGGTTTCACCAAAGACGTGGGAAGACAGCATGTCTTTTGTCATGTCAAGTTGTCTGAATCAGAGGCTACAATAATAATAGCGATGTAACCCTATAGCTGCCGTCTGAGGCTTGTTGTGAGGGTGAATGCCAGACCCACACACACACGGTTTGGGTATGTTTGGCCTCAGGGGACCACGGGTCAGTGGGATAAATGACTCCAGCATTACTTTGCGTTTATAATTGACTTTTACAGAATATTCTAATAAACAACAAACAGGAAAAAAAGCTTCTCGTTTTTCTCTACACGAGCTTCCTAAGTGTAAGCCATTAATTCTACTTTGAGTGTATTTCATCTCTGCTATAGATCCAGCTCGAGCACTCTTGTTTCTGTAAATATTTCTCTTAGAGCAGCTGAACAGCTGTATTTCAGCACAAATCAATATATGTCTTACCTTCTCTTTATCCCTCATGGACCCCTTGCCAAGGATGGACATCTTCACTCCTGTCTCCTCTTGTAATCTTTTCATAGAATTCCCCCGCGGTCCCAGCAGCTTCCCTACAAAGTTAAACTGTGAGACAGGAGGGGGAAAAAAAAAACAGACGGAGGGGAATCAGACAGCTTATCAGTGATTCCAACACATGTGAGCGGAGCACAAATGCTGAAAAAAAACTCCTGTGATATTTATTTGAAGACAAATGTCACTGAAGGAGGCTCTCTCTGGAGGTGAAAGGAACTTGATCTTTCTAGGGAGGAAAGGTTAATCATTAAAGATGTTTGCTGTCTATTAGTCATCCTTTATCAATATAATCTTACATTCCATTAACCATTCATCCTGACGGGAAAAAACCCAAAAAGCTGTAATGTAGCCAGTCATAAATCAATATCATTTAGTTCCGTTTGTGGCGCATTAAAGGTGAATGTGATTCCCATCTGCGGTCCAGGGTGACACATGTGTCTATTCCTCGCTTGAACTCGGCTCTCGCTGCCGATGTGTCTTATCTGAGTTTGCCATCCTAGTTGGGGCTGTGGGGGGGAAAAAAGGGAAAAGGGAGCATGGACCCAAACCAATAACGTTCCTGAAACAGTTCCAGAGGTCAGTGCTGAGATAAAGTCAGAAATAATGAGTTTCTTCCCAGTGGGAAATTAAGTAATACTATCCAGATGACAAACCATCAGATTCAAGCCTCGAGGCTCTGACTATCATTTTCCTCTCACTGTGCACCAGCTCGTGTTCATATTGAGAATAGTATTGGTTCGAGGTGCTGCTGGCACCACGCTGCTAAGATTAGCAGTGATTAATTTAAGAGGTTAAATTCAACTGTAGTCAAATGTGCAGTTTATAATAAACGTGAGATAATGATCAAAACAAACATGCCGTTGTCAAAATCAGTGCTTTTGACTTTCAAATCCATGCTGTTGGGATGAGGTCACCAAAGTGCACCTCCAGAGCTGAACAGGTGGTCAGCCGCCCACATCCACACACTCTGGCTAACCCTTAAATGATATTAACCTTTGCAGAATGCATCGTCTCCCACTGTGGCTGAGCAGCTAATAACTTACTGCCAGCTGTGTGTGGCTGCTGCAACTCCAATAACTGCACACTCAGCTCCTTTCATGAACATCATTAACATCACGAGTGAATGCTGCAACCAAGGAGAGCAAGTCACCGGGGGGATGCGGGGATAAAACCAACAAAAGAAAAGGGAAGAACGGGGAAAAGAAAGCATCCCCCACTGTCCTCGTCCTCTGATCTGAGTGATTAAGGCACCTTTGTGGATGCCTTTCTTCACAGGAGCTGCTGTGACAGGACTATCCTGTAGCTGGCAGGGAGCTGGAGAGCAGATGGTCGCTGCGGCTACATCAGGAATGAGCTCGCTGGGCGGTAGAAGAAGAGTGGCCTGTTTTCATTAAGCTAATGAATGTCTGGAGTCTCTCTGCTCCTCCACATTGAGCAATTTGAGCTTCAGAAAGGGGTGCTGCTCAGTGTTAAATGAGGTTTGAAATGATGCTATGTACCCCCTACAGTCTCAACAATGATAACCATGCACATATTAGAAGGAAGGGTGTTGGGAGTGTTGCAATTATTAAGACACTTAAGACAATGAACAAATATTCCATTACAAACCAGGGAAACTGCTCTATTTATTGTTTTTTAGAGTCTTTTACATGAAAGACTATTATTTAACCGGGAGATTTTTATTTGAGAGAACTCTAATATGCTTCCACGGCGCTAAAAAGTAATTTTAAATGACATTCCGTGCCAACACGGTGGAAAAGCAGAGGCTGAAGGTTAAGTCACATTGCACTAATGTGAATCTGCAAACCTGACAATGCAGCTGAGCAAAGCACATTTCTCAAGAAGCTTATTGCCTGAAGTATATTTCATGGTTGCATTTTTGACCAAGATTACTCTGACTCTATAGAAAATCAGCTGTGGTCTTAAGGGCTGCAAATGTGCCAAACATAAGCAATTTAAAAAAAAAACCACATTAACCAGTCTGATACGTGCAGGGTGCTTAGCATAATGGAAGAGACAGTAACAAAACAATACATAATCAGATACAGAAGAAAACAAGCAAGCACTTTTCTGTTTCCTCTAAAAATGTTTTGTTTTGTAAGTCTGCTCTATGTCATCTCGTGCAATTGCGTTTTCATTTGCAGCACTTTTCATTATGTTGCAAATGTGCTCCCAAGCTGATAAATGTGCCACTCACTTTTCTCATATTTCATCAAGACTTCACTAATTAAATACGTTGTGTTCGCTTTGCAGGTTTTTGCAAGTATAAATTTACGCTTGAAAAAAAAAAAAACCCAGGAAAGTTAAAAAGCTTTCCGTAACTTAGAAGGGAGACATGTCAAGTCTGATAAAATGCCTCAAGCAGTGTTCATGTTCTTCTTTAACTTTCTACAGAGTCAAACGACAATCTGAGAAGCACAAAACTAAGTTTTTGGAGAACTTTTTTAAAAATGGGATGGATGCAGAAACTTATATTTGATTTTTTTTCAAAACAGAAACTCAGGTATAAAAGTCAATAAGTCACCAATAAATGTATCCCCTTTATTAAATAAGGCCAGACCTAATTTTGACCTCCTTTACAGCTAACATCCCACAAAAAGAGGGCGCTTTTGATTTATTCTAAATTTTAACTTGACTGTGTTTTATTACACCACTTGAGAAAGAACATCCTTAATTTATTTCTTCATTTTTTAACATTTATTTCATCCTGTTCAGGGTTTTAGGGAGCTGCAGCGTATCCCAGCAGTCTGTGGGTGAGAAAAGAGGTACACCCTGAACTAGTTTCCACTCCATCACATGGCCGAAGGAGACCTGAAGTAAAACTACAGAGCAAATGATGCAATGTAACATAATGTTTCTCCATTCACACTGTACACACAGCAGCTCTTTTCAGAAATATGATGAGAAACATTTTAAAGCACACTGACTGTGTTTTTAGAAACAGTTTTAACCCATAACGCAGCACAACCTGAGGTTATTTTTCTTTTTATTAATTTTGACGAGTTGCATTATATATAGTTAAAACCTTTTATTCATGCATTCATACACACTTGTAAAAAGCTCAACTTTATGCAGATTTTGCATTTTATTTTAATCTAATATTGTGATATGGAAACAAAATCCCTACAAGGAATTACATAATTTATAAAAAATTAATGTTTTTCAAGTGATATAATAATACATTACTGCCATGTCCCTATTTTCCCAAAATGTAATGTGAAAAATAAATAAATAAAAGAAACAAAACGAAAAGGCAAGCATCAAAGAGCGCATTAAACATCAAATAATAAATGCAAATCAAAGCAACCTCGAGGTTACTTAATGTACCAAACCAACATGTTTCCACGCTTCAGAATAAGGTCAGTTCTACAGAAAGAATGAAAACATTGACCAGCTACGGCAACATTACATGTTGAATAATGGAAACACATTCCGTCTTTCAGATTTGAGAGTGTACTGCCCTTTTATGCAGTGCGCCAGGGCCAGTCAACATGTCCTGAGGCGCTTACTGCCAGGTTAGTGAGCTGTGCTATTGGGGAAATCCAGGGCCTGTCTGATAGGAGGATTAACACCGCGGGCAGAAGTTTAGGCTTTAATGACAGCTGGGGATCACTTGGTAGTGAGTGTATCAGAGAAACACTTTCTATCTGCTTCGCAGAGTTTAAAGAAAGCAGATGAGTGGATGTCTGGGTTGAGTGCGACGGGGCGAGATTTGCTGTCCACCTCTCGAGTCTTTTAGAAAAGAATCTGTATCGAAAGAGGTTTTTTCTGTGTTAATGCTAAGCAATGGCATCAGTATGTCAAGCATGACTGTTATCCAGGCTGCAGATGTTTCAGGATTATTTAGAGGAACACAGCAGAAAGAAAACAACAGGACAATTATTCTGCTTGTTTGTCTTCTTATTTAAAGAAATCCTAATTGGAAATATAAATTAAACTTTGACAATAAATATGAAGACACACAATTGCAGAGAAGATAAATACAGCTTTATGTGTGAAATGAATGCTCTTCAGCTATAAGAGCCCAGATGCATTATCATAACTTATGAAGAAACTCTTTTACAGGTACAAGCAGCGTTTTGAGATGTCGTTAAAAAAGTCACGACGTTGTTCCATCGCTAACTGAACGATTTTGCAACTGAACGTCAATAAGGCTGCAAGGAAAATGGAGAAAATTGATCACAAAACAAAAAATCAAAACAAAATCCTACCAAAACTGGAACTAAGTCAGGGAGAGAGGCTGAGTCTCCAGCAACTTCATACACACACACACACACACACACATGCACCTTGACTTGTGAAAGTGTGCTGTTTGGTTTACATATTTCTGAGTATTTGCTGAAATGCAGAACTGATAACATTTCGTCCTGAAGACCGGGTTCAAACTCTAACAGCTTCGCCCGACACATGCAAGCAGCTGTTAATGCTGAAGTGACACTAAGCTACAAAAGCTGTTTAGAAGCGTGAAAGTGATCAAAAGTGACTGGGCTGGCTGTCAGAGCAGCAGCTCCAGAGCTGCCCTGTTAGAACATCTACAGTCTGGAGACGCAGAGATTTAAAGCCCCAGCAACCAACTGGAAGTGTGTAGTCACTTTATTTCCCTCTTTTGTTGATAGCTCATCAATCAATCAATCAATCAACCGCTTCACGACTTTCCATTTGAAGTTATAGGATGTCAAGTCGCAGCACGTCAGCTTGAGAGGTTGAGATGAGGATCAACAGCGCAGTATTTGGGGGCGACTGTGGATCAGAGTGGTCGTCTTCTTCAGGTCTGACAGGTGTCCAAGTGTCCTTGGACCAAATGTGTTGCCCTCAATATGCTAATCAGTGTGTGAGGGAGAGTCTTTTTAAAAAGCACTGCATTTATATATAGAGTTCAAATCTATAATAAAAAATCATCTGCGTGTGTGTGAATGAATGAGACGCTATAAAGTTCTTTTTAAGAGGTTAAAAGGGTTCTCAAAAACGTGAACCTTTTACATTTTCAGTGGTTAGGTGGCTGTAATAATAAAGTCTATAATAAGTTTTCTCAAGTTAGAGATCGCAAGCAGTGAAAATCTCATTTTTTTTCTATTTTTAACATATCGAACAGCCAGCGTTATACTTGTGAGGATTTAATGGCACTATAGTGGCAGGATAGATGTCAGCTGAGGGAAAATGTGACATTTTCCTTCACCTGATGACACTGCCTCCACCATCACTGCTGTTTGACAGATGATAAGCAGCACCTCTCAGATTTCTGAGCTACAACTTTCTCATGTTATTTTGTTTTTCCATTAAAATGACCTAAAGTTGTTCTGCTTTATGTATTAATCTTTATGTATTATTTTAAAACAGTTTATTATACAACAACTTGTGCTTGTATTCAACAGAAAATAATAGTCTGTCTCAATTTCATTTTAATTTAGTCACTAACCTGAGCTCTTATGAAACCAGTTTTCTTATATTTTTTATTAGTCATTGTGATAAAGTGACTTTATTAGACATCTGATGATCTGAGGGTGGAAACGAAGCATTAAAATGCAAAAAGATCCACAATCCTTAGAAACAAACATAAGCTCATCAACTTTTATCTGATCATTTGATCAGTTTATAGGTTTAAACTGTTTAACACATTACAGACCATCAAGGGAGGGTTAAGGTGTACAGGGGCCCCTAGGCTACACTTGTTTTAGACTATAGTGACCAGATCCAAATCAAGAGCATGTTGGCTGGGGACAATGTGGGACATAAAAGACTATCAAAATGTAAACATTGTTCTTAAAAATACACATAATCAGTACATATGCGAATTATCAACTAATGATAATAGATCCTTTACTGATCTCCTTTAGAGAAATTCATCTCTGATTTTGACACATTCTCGGGCTGGGACTCAAACCCCCGTCTACCATGTGGAAGGTGGTGTCTTTACCTCTAAGCCATGATTAAATTACTTTGTTTTGTTCTGTTTCTGCACATGAACATCACGTGTGCCCCAGAACACACGAGGCCCCGAGGCTCAAGCCAAATCTAGCCTGTGCATTAATCCGGGCCTGCAGACTGTGTTTAAGAAGTATTTTCTAAAAGCCAAGAAAAAAACAAAAATATTCCCAGCTTGAACTCAGCATTTGCTACCGATGTGTCTTGTTCCACACATAAATCTATAACATCTCAATAAATGAATTTTCTCTTCTGCTGTTTTGATGTGGAAGAGTTACCTAAAATGAAAGCTAATGCTAACTCCTTTGTCCATAGAGTTTCCTTTTTGTTTTTATTAGACTCATTGCCATTTTTCTTACAGTTTCTGACAATCATGTGCAAACAAAGCTTATTGAAACATATTCCTTCAAATCATGGACATAGTTGTGCTACAATCTTTTATGCTCAGTGTTAAATTTCTAACCTTCCTGCAGCAGACCTCTTCTCCACAGCTCACTGTAATGTGTCCACCCTGCCTGTCTCCTCCCACTACATCACATGAACAGAAGATAGTTATTGTAAGGTGTGAAAAACACTTACATGATTTTTAAAATAAACTGAAAAAAAAAACAGATTTATTAGATTATGCCCAAATATTATAATATTCTGTGAGCTAGCTCATCATTTAGGAATGAGATATATAACATATTTTGTTATATTGCCACTTGAAATATTTTCATTTTATAAACAACCAAGGAAATTCGAAACATAAATTAAACAGTTTTTGTAAACTATGTATTTATTTACCTTGACCCTGTGTTTGTGAACAAAAGAATAAAAAGTAGCTCGCATGTAAAATGTCGTCTTCTCTTTGTATTTCAACTTTTTTATAGTTAGTTTGTGTTTTTCTGTTTGACATTTGTAATCTATCAGTCACCCTTCTGCTCATTACACACCTGTGTTCTATCTGTCAATCACCCAGCTGCCTTTCACCTACTAACCACCCTCCCAGTGTTTATGCTCCTTAGTTTCTCTAAGTCATTGTTAGATTCTGCCTTTTTTTTTTAGCTACAGCGTTTTTGGTGGGATTTTCTCAGTGCTCTCTTTTGTGCTCCAGTCTGATTTATAAGTTTTATTATTGTTCCCCATTGTTCAGCTCTGTTTGCTCCCAGTTGGTCGTTTCCCTGTGTGCTCCTGTTATTTGCTTTGCTGTTGCCTCGTCAGCCTGTTTATTTTACTATTAACGTTTCTTTTTTTGTCCCCACTGAGCTCCTCTTGTATCTGAGGGTCCTATTGCACATCTCAACATGACAAAAGGTAAAGCAGACAAATCTTTCTGAATACATTTCGCTTTCTCCATCTGTAAATAGTAGCTGTAGAGCTTTGTTGAATATTGACTAGATGTCATTACATTTGTAACATGCACAATGTTCTGAAATTACTGCCAGGGATATTTATTTAAAGCAAAACGCCATATATTGCTGCTGAGAATGCTTCTATCATGGCGAGCCAATTTATTTTTTAATAAATCTCATGAAGCAGCATTGTGCCAGATGAAGTCGTCACACAAACATTGAGTCAGTGGGATCCCAAAGTGAAACTGAGATGCAATCATACAAGTGCTTAATTTTAATTCACACTCTGTGCTCCATCTACTGTACTCAGTACTTATCTAAGCGAAACACCTTTCCACATGATCAGCTTTGTTTGGGACATCGATGTCTCAGTGAAGCCAAAAAAATGGGATTTCTGTACGATGGAGCCGCAGCTGTAGAGGCATTATTTAAAGGTCACAATAACTTGAGACTGATAAGCTGAAAATTGTGGCATCAACATAGAAAAAAATAATAATTTATGAGCTATAAAAACACCTGCAGGATGCACAATTAAAAATGACAAGAGATAATCATTTAAATTAAAATTTAAATGATGGGGTAATTTAATGAGGAAATGTGCTGGATTTAGTTTTTAACTGTATTAAATCAATTTAGCATAAAACGGATTACAGAATCCTAATTATGTTGTGTTCGATTTTGAAGAAAATCAGGACGCTGGGTAAGATTGCTTCCTCTCTGACCTCTTGTCCCTAAACTTTTGCATATATGTTACCATGGTGACAGAAAATAATCCTAAAAAAGATAAAGTGGTAAACTGAGCTGCTGAATCTTAGTTTTCTTCTGAAATGCTAATCAAGCTGACTAATTAAACAGCTGAAAGATCAATTCTAGTGAAATGAAAATCACAAGTTTATTGTCTTAATCATATTTCTGTGGAGTAAATAGTCATTTTGTGGCTCTAATAATCATTTGTGTCAGCAATAAAACAAAACAAATACAGATGTGCACGTTTTTTTTTTTGCACGTTTGCTGAGATTAAACTTCTTTTTATTACATTCCTAACAGGATTAAAAAAGAGAAAGTGTTGCTAGGTCGTTGGACACAAACTTCAAGGCCAAATTTATTTAATTTGACAGGCTGCAAAACAGCAGAAGGCCTCATTTAGTTTTTACTGCAGATGGCACACAAAACATTCAAACTGTCCGCTTTAAATCATGCATGGCAATGGGGTGAATCCGTTACAATATATATCATCTAAATCCCCCCTACAGAACATTATTTTAACAGCTGCACACAATGAACCAGAGCAGGATAAGCACTCAGAGATGACAGGAACGGCGTTAATAATTTTGCAGTAATTGTGCAGGTGAATTGCTGGGATAAATTAGCTGGTAAGTTAACAATTCTCATTGTCATTGCGTTTAGAGGAATGGTTTCGTTTAGCGGTTGGAACCAAACGACAGGGTGAGAGCACTTCCTAAACAGAGAGGCCTGTGGGGGTGCGGCATGTACAGTGCAAACAGGGGTTAGAGGAGGGGCGACGCATAGGAAAACAGTGGGGCGCTGAGAGATGTGCTGGAACAAGACTGATCTCCTGCTGCTAACGTGCTGATACCACATGAAGCTCTGGAGGTCTCGTAGAGTCCATGCCTCTGCAATCCGAGCTGTTTTTGGCTGTGCGCCATGTGGGATATTAGTCAGTGGGAGATCACAAAGTTTTTAAAAAATATTACAGGAATATGCCTCTAGGATGTTTGGATGTGAAAATATAATTAAAAACGAGTGTTTGTGTTTTGGAGGTCAGGGTGAGTTGTGTTTTCCCTTAACAACAGCGCACCGCCTACTATCTCTATCAAATTATCCTCACTGTTATATTATCTTAAGACATTACAGCTTTATGACACGACTGAAAACTGCAACCCAGATGTCATTTATTAAATAGATATTTTAGCCTTTTGAAATGTATTATAGTACAAAAGTAATAAAAAATGTTTAATTAGGTTCATTATATCTGTAAAAAAATAATTATTATCAGACATGTACAAAATAAATGATTTAAAAACAACTTGTGCATATTCCGACTGTCAGCTGCATTTGGAAGTGGTTCATGCAAACACTTTTCTATATGAGCCTGTCTGTTCAGAAATGCTATTTTAAGCTTGTTAATACAGTCTAAGTGGACCTAAATCCAAAGCAGGTTACTACTGTCTTCAAACAGCTATAGTCTTATGTGTTTCATGCAATTTTTATGTGCCTTTAGTCTGAAATATTAGAAATATCTAGCTCTATGATAACACTCCTTTGTGCATTAGATTTATAGTTTTACTCTTGGATCATGGTTGCATATTTAGCTCATTACAGGCTATATCTCCCTGAATAGAGGCCATTTAGGAAGCTATTTACTAGTTAAGTTATTTACAACTTTTACACAAAAATGCACTCCAAAATGGCTGAACATTTCTGCTACTATTTGTTGACTATTAAATTATACATTGCCTCTGAGCAAAGCAAAGAAATTGGCTCTAAACTCCTTGTCAGGATCTAGTTTTTTCTGAAAACAGTTATATGAAGGTGAGCCTGTCTTGATTGACATGCAGCCTGGGACAGACTGACAACCTGTTTGGGTGAAGCGATCCAGTCGACTCAGGACACAAACACAAGGTTTGCATTCCTGACACTGTCAGTAGAATTACAGGGTCTATGACTGACCACATGGGGAAGAAAAAGCAATATATTCAAGGGCCACCGTAAAATTTAAACATTCAAGAATATTCTGCTGCTCTGGTGCAGATTATATGGCGCAGTCTGGTGATGCATCTATATTTTAAATGTAGTCGAGCAGCCACATATCCACTAACATGCATTCTGCATGATGTTGTGCATTTCAGCCACTTATTTTGTGGCATTTCAATGAAAAATGCATGAGCCAAAGGTTAGTCCTGATATCATCAATGTCCTTATAGTGCAGAAACAATAAATCTACACAACGTCCCACTAAAAGGACAAAACTGGCCTGTTTTCAGCAAACATTTTGACTTGGAAGCAAAGGTTGAACTCAAACGATTAATAGCTGCTCGCTGGATTATTCAAAACACCTGGGCTTTTCCTGCTCTCACATCTAAACATGTCTACAGCGAGAAGCACTTGCAGCATGTGTCTGTCAGCGCGCCATATAGAGTGATTTCTTCAGTGCTCACTGTGTCACATTAATTCTCCATCACTGACTTTTTCAAATCTGAAATCGTGCGCATGACGCTTCTCAAGTAACAATTTAATTGTCGTGCATTTAATTACTCTGCAGCGAGCTGCTGTAAGCCTGAATGAGCACGGTTAGATGGCTGAGAGAGCAAATGTGTGGCTTTTACGTTTCGCTCTGCCACCAGTGACAGAAAGTCAGAGTGGATGTCACCGAGTGGCAGTCCTCGGAAAATAACAGACGTATGTAAAAGGTCTCCTGCAGAGTAAAATAAATCTGTTTTTTTGTTATTCTTGTCAGAGAACTAAGTCAAACAAACGGGTTTTCATCAAAATAAGCCATGACTTTGATTTGTTAAAGTCTAAAAATTCTTGTTAAAATGGATTACTTTCACTTTTTTGTGTTTGCACATTTCAGAGTGGCTTCGTATGGCTAATTATCTCTAACTTCACACAGTGACAGTGCAGTTGTTCAGGCTGCTGACTCTGCAATTAGGTCACTGAAGTGATTGGACAACAGCTCCGTCCCTCTGGACTGCAGCTTTCTTCATTTACAGACTTAGAAATCATTTTGAGCTTGTCTTCTACATTTTTCAGTAATGAAAAGCCTTTTTTTTATATTTCTGTTGCATGCCTCAGTGGTTCTAAAGTTTCATGGCTACAAGCTTCACTGCTTTTCATTAGCCATCTAATCAGAAGCAAATTTACATTCGGGACTTTAAGTAAATGCAATTAACCATCTGATGAGAGTGAGACAGACAGAAAAGAAAGATCAACTTAGAAAAAAAAAAACAAAGTTTCTGTCAATTTTCCTACTTCTTGAACTGATACCTGATACCACAGGAGAAAATAAAACCTTTAAATTTAATGATTTGCAGATAGATGTATAGATTTATTGTATTTATTAAAAAAGAAACAAAACAGAAACTTTTATTCAAATACTAGTGCCTATCCATTCTTGGTTTTGTACATTTTACATAAATATTCATATAAATTAACAGAAAATTCACATTTTTAAAAAATGGAAAACAAGGAGATTTTTGACAACAGAGAAACAAAGGAATTGAACACCAATTTAGATCGTTTCCCCCAAGAAACTAACTGAATTGACATTTTTAAAATCAATTTAATAGAGTGAAGAGTTCCTGAACGAGGCTGTTTCACTTTCTCAACAGTGACTTGAGGAAGAAACAGTTAATTGATTTCTGTGGAGAGTCCCGTGGGGCTCTCCAGGGCTTTCTGCAAGGATAAGGGGCATTCAGCCAGCTGGAGTGTATATGTGTGTGAGTGTGTGTGTGAGTATATATATATACGTGTTTGCAAATTTTTTTAGATGTATTTTTGGCTCGTTTTTGTGAATTTGTTTAAATTAGTATGCACTTTTTAATGTTAGAAACCAAGTTCATTGCCAACTCAAAGCTGCTTTCATTATTTATATGATCTCTGGATTTGTCTGATACTTAAAATCATGACAAATATCTGATTATATACATTTCAAACTGTACTGTTTTGGGGTAAATTAAATTATGAAGCTGATGTTTGAAATATATTTGCTTGTCTGTTTTTTGTCTGCTGATAATGAATGTTAGCGTGATGGAAAGTAAGATCTGACGTGCAGGAAAATGAACTCATCGTCAAACCTGCAAACATCTGCCTGACGGGGGGTGACACGTGCACGAGCGTGTTTCAAGCCTAAAGTGTCAAAACTTCAGTTGCCATTAGCAACTATCACAACATCTCCAATTAAACGTTGCTTCTAAATTACATCCTTTCAAAGTTGTCAGCATGGATTTCACATAATTATTTAATAATTCATATAATCCTGATTAAATTGACAAACATTTTTATGCTTTTCTTTTAATTTGCATACATTTATACAACTTTTTAAATATTATTTTTTATATTGACAATTAACTTAGTGAGTACCAATAATACAGATGAAACATTTATTTAGTTTATATGATTTATTTAAATTTGCACATTATTTTATTGTTAAAAAACTTTGTTTAAATTTGTTTTATGTATATAGTATTGCATTTTATTTTCAATTTGAATAGCACTGCATAAGATGTCATCTTAACATCACACTGAAACTATTCACATTCAACTCGCTTTCTGTTAACGCTGCATGTCTCACATCACGTCTCTAAAATAAAATAATATATTTATATATTTAATGGATTAATTAAGTTTAATTGTCACACACATATTGAGTTATCTTAATAAGTCACTTAAAATAATTGCTTTAATGAGTGATGAGTCTAATTATTATCAGCAGTGCAGCAGAACTTAAAGATGTGTTTAGTAAAATCACCAAAACAAAGAACGCTAAGTAGAGATCTATAGGTGTGTGTATATATATATATATATATATATATATATATATATATATATATATATATATATATATATATATATATATATATGGAATACTTTCATTCCTGGTGCATGAATAAATGGATGGGAACGCTGCAGTTTTCCTTGATTGCAGAGGAAGTAAAGCCTCTTGGTTTTCCTCAAACAGCTGTGTTGCTTAGCTGCCTGATGGAACAGCCTCATTAGGCTACATTTCAGACTTTGTCAGTACTGACATTGCATAACTCAGAATACCGAGCACTGTGTCACAGTGATTTATGATCACTGTTCTTCACTGCACCCTTGGGTGCTTTAGTCTACTGAAAACTTTGGGTTTTGATGACTACATCAAAATAAACAGACACCATCCGGGGGGCTTTCTATACGCTCGTTTTATACCTCAGAGGGATTTTTGATTCAAAAGGTGTTTGTGAGCAGGTGCTGCCAGAATAAACTCCAGACTAAAAGGCTGCATCCAGTAATTAAGCACACACAAAAAAAATCACTGAACAACATCACACGTGAACAAGCTCAGTGTTTTTCCAAATGTGGCTTGAGCTTGATAGTTCCATCACTCTGATTGGATGAAAGCAATGAGATGCAAAGATGCTCCTTACCTTTGGATACTGTTGACTTGGAATAAGAACTCTTTCAGAGAGCTTGATATTTTTATTGCTGATAATATCTAGGTATTTCTTTGTGTCGCCATCTTTTTTCAGTTCGTCGCCTTCATACTTCTCAATCTCTGCAGGAAAAGGAAGACAACGGATAAGATTAGAGAGGTAATTTAATGAACAAGTTAATGGATCTCATTCAAATGGCAGCCAAACTTTGTAAAGTTAGTTTGAGGGGAAGAAGTAGGCTCACTCTGCTTTCTTAATGATGTGAGATTTAACGTTTAATCTGTTTTTACATTAAGCTGTGTGATCTTTATGAGTGAGTCAACACAAGAGGAGCAGCCTGCTGTCGGAGCCTCTTCAATCCACACAAACTGCTTGTGGGTTTTTAAAGGTCTCTGATCCGGATACAGCACAAAAACTCCCCAAATGTAAACAAAAACAAGAAAATCTTGGAAGTATTTGGGGTTATTAAGGATTTTACCTTTATAAAAACATTAATTAAGAAAAAAGAAATTATCATTGGATTCATTGCATATGAAAATCACTTTTACAACAGCTAGTTAATTGGAAAAAATATGATTTTGAGCATCTGAGCCACAACAATTCAAACCTGTAAAAATAGTGTTTCTTGTTTATTTAATGAGCAGCTCTCCTTTGACACTAATTATTGATATTTTCCATTCCGTTTGAGGGGAAGTTACTGATAGACCTGAACAGGACAACAAGTCGTTAATCACTCCTGAGCTTCGAAAGTCAAACTCATTTAGTCTGTCACTCTTCAATGGGCTAAATCTACAGTAATTAGGCTGCTAGGATTGTAAATTAATCCTCACACATTATTCTGTAGTTCACAACTAAAGCCTCTGATTGAGCGTTGAGTTTGGAATGAAGCCGTCAGCCTCTAATCAGTTTGAGGTATGAAGACAGAAACAGGATCTGGACCTGTGGGATTGTAAATGCTCAGCTGTGTGCTTCATTTTCTTCCTTTTATCTATAAACAGATGTTCACCGAATGCGAAAAAAAAATGAAACAACAAACTTGTATATTTTTACACTTTTTGTGTAACTTCACTTCTTTCAACAAATGCTTTTCACACATGCAGATATCTGGATTTCTCAAGCAGATCTATTTCACATTGTAGGCGACAAAACTCAATTTACAACTTCAAACTTTAATATAGAAATTCAAACATTTTAAAGAGCCCATGAATATAAAGTCTATGTGACTCCAGCCTCGCCTTGGGGGTTATACATGCATTCATTAAGTAACTTAATTTTATTTTTATTTTGGACTTTTTTGGACACGTTTATTTTTCTCCATCTGCAAAATTTACTGAGCAACATTTATGGAATGGTTTTAATTTGAAAGAAAAAGAAGGTCTAGCTAATTAAATTATCATCAAAATGTCCTGAAAACATTTTTTCCTAATACAGTAGACTAGAACTCCATATCATTTATTGGCCCCAGAGCAAATTGTACAAAATATTTTAATATTAAAATATTTGGTTTTAAGGTTTGATCTTATTATGGTCAGATGGTTCTCCTCATATCTGTAAAACCACGAGGACCAAATTAGATTAAAATGAGCTTTTCAAAAACCTCTGATTGAGCTTATTTGTTTAGTAAAGATGAGATGAGATGAACGCTGAACATCTTGTTAGTTTATTTTTCATAAATACCCTGAAAATGTCCTGTAAGTCCATTGTTAGTGACCTAAGTACCTTCTGTACAAACCCCATCCTATGCATACTGCCAGTACCCTGTAGTAACCTGTAAATACCCTGCAAGTATACCCAGTATGAACTCCATAAGAGCTGGGCTGTATTCCTGTTAGGAGTAAATAAGTTAATCCTGTTTACATTGACAAACATGTTTTCTTAATTGTACATTATTTTAATACTAAAAAGTTAGTTTAAAATTGTTTTAAACAAGAAAACTTTACACGTTAGAACTCGTCTGGTGATCTAAGGCTGCTGATGGTTCCTTGAAGATATTTTAGGACCAGAGGGGATAAATCTTTTAAAGCTGTTGCCTCCAGATTGTGGAAAACTTTGGCTCATTCTTTGCGCTGCCTTAATTCAGTCGATCCTCTTAAGAAGCAGTTGAAGATTCACTTCTTCAGGCTGGTTGGTGTTCAACTAGTTTTATGCTGTCAGATGTTTTATGTTCATTTCTTTACTGTGAAGCACTTTGTGGTTTTTGACCTGTGAAAGGCGCTATATAAATAAAGTTACTTTCATTTTTAAAAATCAATTGAAATATGAAATATAATGAAGTCTTCAGGACTGGAAAATTGGACCTTTAATGCCTTCAGCAGTGGATTTCACCTTTTCATGAACCTAAGTTGCTCGTTCCTCTTTATATCTGTAAAATTAAAGATCAAATTGATTAAAAATAGCTGAAACTAGATATATGATTTCAGCGATGATGAAACACTAAAGTCTGGTGGCCCTAAAAGATTAACCTCTTTGCTAACGTGTCCCAAGGTCTCCTATGATTAGCCTGTTACAGCTATAAGCGATGTTCACAATCAGCATTAGAAAAGACAAGGTGAATTCAATGTTTTATAAAAGCTGTGATTTCTCTAATCTTATCTTAACAATCAGCAGCCATTGATTCCACTAAGCAGCTGCCGTTCAGTGTGAGAATTAACATAATTGATGCTCGCAAAACAGGGAGAAATCCAAAAGTTAGCAAGAAGCTTCCAGGCGATTTTTTACTTTAATATCTAATGTAATTAAGAATTTATAGTTAATAACAATGACAAAATCAAGCTGGGTTCTGAGTGAAAAATTCAACTTTCTTAGAAGCCCTTTGTTAAAATGACAAACCCAAATTCCCGTTATTCAGACAGTTTGGCATTTTCACCAATGATTAAACTATTAAGTTGAACTGTAGCATATAATACTTGTAGAAAAAAATCTGTCCAGTAGTTTGTATTGATCAGGGTTCTGGGCTCATGCTGCAGCAAGAGGCTAGGGGAATATTTCACAAATATTACATGATTCTTTGAAAACTCAAAAGATAAATATATGACGGATTTTACAAAGTGATGCATGAGTCCAAATCCTTAACGGAGTAGTACAGGAGTCACAAACTGAAATGTTTTGCCATCGTCCTCAAACTCAAACCTGATGAATGTTCATGCATTAACCTCAAAATCATCATGCACATGCAATAATAAATAGAATATCACAGAGTTAAAGGCATTTATCACAAAGAATGAGCAACGCATGATACATATTAGAACTGAAGCAGAAAGGCTGTTTACAAGTTAAGATAAAAAGGGGTGTTAGTATAAACTCAACAGAAAATCTTATTAGAGAAATATATAATCTTTGAATTTTTTTTTTTTTGAGAATAAAAACTTGTGTCAAACACAGCTGAATGAGTGTGACCGAATCTTTGACTGGGACTGAGGACAAAGTGCTGTTACATGTCCCCCAGCGTGGTTAGAAGAAGACTGTAGCATGTAAAGTCAGTGAACCGGTTAATGCCCAGACCACATTGTCCTGCCACTGGGAACAGCCTGTGCCTGAAACATCTTGTTAAAATCACAGGTAAACAGACTTGGAAGGCTGCTTTGACCTTTTATTCCCATTAGCAAAGGTGATTCACCTTTTCTTTTGTGACACTTTAAACAAGACAAGCGTCCCCAGGTGATAAAACGTGCCTTTGTGAAAATAGCCCTTTGTTTCTGGGGATAATCCAATGCATTCTGTGGAAATGTGTGGATTCTTTGAGCTAGAGTGGACCAATACTTTCCTCTGATGCGCTGAAAATAAAAAAAGCACATCTGCACACATTCTTTGTAGGACTTGTGTTTGTTCTCATTAAATTTGCTACACACTCACTGGGAAAGAGCGAGCAGAAAAGAAACAGATTATTAGATGTTCTACAGAGCCCCAGTTCCAACTTTAATTGCAGATTTGATGCAATCAAAACTTACTTCAGGATTTCTGGAAGCTAAAGAGAATTTGCACATTTGATCGCGAAGAGTTTCACTTACAAATGAGCCCAATATTCATTTTTTCTTGACTACACCAGAGTACAATAACGTTTCACTGGGCACAAAGACGATTGTGTTTTGGAACAGTGTTTAATGAGAAAGCTTTTATTCCAGCCAGCAGCCTGTCAGTGAACCTAGAAGTCGATTGCGTGGGGAAGAAAGACGGAGAGAGAAAGAGGAAAATGAGCTTACAATATTTAATCCAGAGAAATGTGAAACACTGCTATCATCTTTGTCAAGTACGTGGTAGGAAGCAGCAGGAGCCTAAAGATCAAAGAAGCGAGACTATGCTTTGAAGGTCACTTGTTTCAGTCCTCCTGTTGGATTTAAAGAAAAAATCTCATTTGGGGAACTGAATGAGTAAAACACTCTCAGTGGCTTTTCTGCGGCTCTTGATCCCCTTTGTTGCGCTGCCCAAACTGCATCCGCAGAGGTGCTAAGCATCCAAGAGCGGAAAAAAAAAAAACTATTTTAAACTGGGCAGCTACCAGATAAATGTGTGCAGTCGTACAAGTTAGGAGACAAGGTTTTAACTGAAAAAGAGAGAATTTGCTCAGTCAGCCTGCCATGGCTTTAGGTTAAATACCTCAGCTTTGGTCTGTATGCAGTGACACAGAGCATCAAAAGAGACTGTTTGAAGTACATTAATCCTAGAAATTTGAAGACATGCCCAAGCCCCATATCTGGAAAAGTTGGGAAGTTTTCCAACATGTAACACAACTTAAATCTGCTGCTTGTTAATTTACTTAAAAGAGTTCTCTTCACAAACCAGCTCAGAGTTATTAGAAAACATATCAAATCTAAAGAAAGTTTCACTGGTCCTCAAATAATTATATCATTTGAGAGCAGAGGATACTCTTTATTTAGTTTTGCAGGAGGAATCTGTATCAGTATACCTTTCTACATTTGCGAGTCACCCACCATGCCAAGGACACTGATTCGTCCTTATCACGGACTGATGCTTTTGCTATTTTTGCCGATAACTGCTTGAATAGTCTGTTTCATCTTTAGTAAGAAAAAAAGGCAATCCAAGCTGTTATTAGCCTATCTGTCCACTGTCTTTGTGTCCATTTGAGACAATCTTGTACCGGAAAATGCCCTTCTGTGCAGATTTGATCTGTGGTTTCTTCTCGTGTAACAAAGTTTCAGGTTATATTTTTAGATCCAGTGGTGGACTGTGTTGACTGACAATGGTTTTCCACATTACTCCAAAGCCCATGAGGCTATAAACCGATCGCCGGTGGCTTGATGGTATCTCATACAATTTTGTCTGATAGCTCACAAGTCGATGTGTTCCAGCTTCGGCCTTCATGCTCCGGGAACTCCCTAGTCTCCAAAAAATCGTTCTAATAAGAATATGCACTGCAGATCTGATAGTTTGCATTAGGAAATACATTTAAATATGTATAAAGATGAAAACTAATTTATCATCTTATGTTGAGAGGTGTTGGGAGGTGTGGAAATTCTTGGTTAAATCTTGAAAATAATAATGTGCAATCTGTTATCACTTTATGACACTCAGCTAATGCCTCATTATAAACCAACATCTGTAAAACTGACTGTCAGTCATTTTTTGTTTGCTACCATTGATTAGCTTTGGTGGCCATCTTGAATCAAATTGACTTAAAAGGTAATTATAAGTAGATCAAATGACATCATCAATTTGTTTATGAGATATTTCATTGCCAGATAAACACATGGATACAGGCAAAACCTGTGTAGCAGGCAATAAATAACAATAGTGGTTTTGCCACAACCGAGCAAAAAGAATTTAGTAAGATGATTCTGGAAGTTTTCAAAATTCTTATGCTTCTTTTTTCCCAACTTTAAATTTTTCTTGTAGTAATACAACAATGAAAATCACTGATTTATGATCAATAAAGGCTCAAAAAACAAAGACAGATGAAACCTATACAGTAGCTCAGTAGGTAGAGCTCATCCATGACTTAGAAAAGTCAAAAGCAGGTTTTTTTTCAGTTTATCCCTTTAGTGTCCACACACCTACAAATAAAAGCAAATTTTCTATTGATTTTTTCATTCATTTGGGGAAATTATGGTTAAATGTAAGGTAATAATAATGCAAAAATAATGTTATTGATATTAAGTTAATATTAATAATGTAATATAATTTATTTTTTACTGTATATATAGTTTTTCTTTTGCACTCTATCAAGAACTTCTCAGTTTGGACACAAATTGAGCTTGAAGTTAAACCTGTATTTATAATTTCATTAGCTCCACAACCTGCATGGGATTCTGCTTTGTCAGCAGTTTTTTTTTTTTGCTCCACACTTGGACTTCTTAATGAATTCTTTTTTTTTTCTTTAGCAGCTGCCTTCATTAAATCTCAGCTGCCACTAAACAAAAAACAAACACAAAAAAAACAAGAAAAGAAGAAGAAATCAATCTACTGTTGATATTCCAGGATTATACCTGCTGTCATGAACCGTGTTCTGTCCTTCACAGCTTGGCCTTGATCAAAACATTCACCAGAATCTCTAGAGTAATTTGCTAACATAAAAATGAGAATGTAGCACAAACAGAAGTCACCTTCAGCGTTTGAGCTTCCATCAGCGCAAAGTAACACGTGTTTGTTGCAGCTACATAAAAAGGACAGGATACGGGAGCTGCTTTATTTGTCGGTGATGATGTGTTTACCACCTGGATGTTGATCCTCCCATCGTTTCTTTATTGGACTCCATTTGTTGTTTGCTACAAAGTCCATGCTGCTAAAGCATGCAGTTTGTTCTGCTGCTGACTACGAGCCCCTTTAGAAATGTGAGCGCCTGCAACTCTGAGACAATTTCGGCGACATCAAAAGTATCTGTGTTGAGGTTGACGAGGGGAGGAGTGTCGATGCTGCTTTTCTCACGGCTGCACGGGAAAAAAAACATGAATCAAAGAGAAAACAAGCACACGGTGATAAAAACGAGTCACCTTAATGAATCCAATCAGCATTAATTTCTACTGACATTCGTCTGATTAATCTCCACTCTGCTGCTCTGTCGGGTCACACTGGGACTTGATGAGATAAAACAGGGCATGAAGACGCACATCATCACACCCAGTGGAGCGAACTCGGGACTGTCGTGGAACCTGACGTGCTTTGTGTGGACGAATAAGCATCCTCCTCTTTTTTAACCTCTAGTCTTTTTTATTTTTGCAAAGCTGGCTGAAAGACTAAAGGCCTTGAATAACCTGATGAAGTGATGGACAAGCACAAAAAGAGCTAAAACACATCAAATCTCTGGATTCCTGGCTTCGCTTTTATTTCATTATGTTGTTTGTTGACATCAAAATATCCTCGGAAATGTTTGTTTACACCGCGGCGAACCAATCAATACGCAGTAAAGTTATTACTTTATGCTCCGCACCGTGGGCAGCAGTGTCAACCAGTCAGAGGTCAAAAAAGCAAAAGGGGTTTTTGTTGAGTGCTCACTTTAGACGGAGGTTAGATTATTCACGGATTTCTTCCAGTTATCGAACTGCATATCTACAATAATGACTTCACACTGGGTGCAAAATATGAATCAGTGTAATTACTCTCCACTAACTGATTGCTTGTTCACATCAAACATAGAGAGATGTAGAAACAGCACTCTGTCTGTCTGAGAGAGGACCTGGTGGGGAGAATGAACTACGGGCTGTGCGATTAGCTTTGGCCTTTCTCACTTGGGACTGATGAATAGTAATGAATGGGGCTGGAGAGAAGCGTGTCTGTTTGGCCTCATGCTGTTTATGTCTTTTTAACTGAGCCCCAGCTGACGCGACCACAGCGGCTGATGTAGCGAGACAAAAGTTAAATATTCGCTTCAATATTTTTGATGAAAGTGTGCTGGTGGAATTAAAAGCAAATCATCTAAAAAGAAAAAGAAAGCCTTTAACATGTTTGAGTTTTGATTGATTCACTGTTGATCTGACACATTCAAGGAATCTTCTGGAGTTTCACAGAAGTTCGTGCAAATGTTATTACATCATCATCAATTTCACATCACATGGCTGGGTGCTATCATAGCACATCTGGAAGGAATTTCATGAGACTCCAGAATTCCCATTAGATGTAAAATATATGGCAAAGTGAAGGTTTTAAAGCAGTGTGGACGCTGAACCTGTCTGTCGTGGTGAAGAAGGAGATGAACCAGAAATCAAGGCTGTCTATTTACCAGTTGATCTACATCCCAGTCCTCACCTATGGTCATGAGCTTTGGGTAATGATCGTAAGAATAAGATACAAGTGTCCGAAAAGGTGGCCGGACTCAGCCTTAGAGATAGGGTGAGAAGTTCAGACATCAGCGAGGGACTTGAGTAGAACCTCCGCTCCTCAGATTACTGTAAGAGGAGCCAGTTGAAGTGGTTCGGGCATCTGGTCAGGATGCCTCCTGGACGCCTCCCTGGGAGGTGTTTTGGGCTTGTCCCACTGGCAGGAGGCATTCCCAGGCCAGCCTGGAGATGTACATCATCCACCATGTCCTGGGTACCCCTGAGGATCCCACTGGAGGAGCCAGCAAAGGTGACTGGGGAGAGGACAGTTTGGGATTCCCTACTTGGGATGCTTTCTCCCGCCCCCAACCCAGACATGTGTAAGCTGTGAAAAGCAAGGAGAGGAGGCTATTAAATTCATTTGTTCATTAAGAACACCTTTCATCTGGCCCTACTATGACTTGTTGTCAGTGCTTCTATTGAATGAAAACTGTTTCTCCAAACTGAAGATGTTCTAAAATTTGTATTTTTTAATAACATTTAACACAGAACCTCCCTTAAAAAGATGAGAACTATCCCTTTAACTCAGACAGATTGAGATGGTTGTGTCTTCAGACACTGTAACAAGTGAAGCTCCACAAACAGCAGAAAACATTTGAATTCTGAATCTGATTCTTATTTAGAGATAAGAAAACAAAATGTTTTCATATATTCTTCATAGAAATATTTCTGTGAATATGATTTTCTAAATGTTATTACTCGTTTTTATTAATTTTGTTTGTCTTTTTCTTCCTTCTTAAAGCTATTCAACTATGGTATTAACATGACCAGTATATATATATATATATATATATATATATATATATATATATATATATATATATATATATATATATAGAAAAAAAAAAAAAAAACTACAACTTTGAACATAATCTAGTTTCCTTCCTATCTTGAAGGATTACATCACGTACATCAACACATTCCTGCTGAGCTCCACAGATTACAGTGTCTGCAGCTGAGTCCTCGTGCACAAACCTGCCAGACTAACTGTTTTTTGTTTAAAGACTGACGTTTTGACAGTGTTACTTTAACATTCAGAAAATGTGGACACATGCAGACACTAGCGATTTTGTAGCATACACATTTCAAGCCAACATGTATATATGGATGTTTATTTATTAACTCACATTTGCAGTAAAATCTGGAGGCAGAGGTTTGAAAAATGAACTTAGGTGGGAGTAGATGAGCTACAAAGCCGTACATGTTATGCATTTCATGTTTTGTTGAATTTGCATGAGAAATATTTAAATAGAAGCAAAGTGAAAAGGAGAATTATGTTCATTCTTTGTGTTTGCTTCTTTCAGTAAAGTCCTGCTTCCTATTTATTGTGCAGAAAAAAAAACATCAGACAAATAAATGTGGAGGAACTGGAATAATTGGTTGCATGATTAATATTATTATTATAATTCAATGATTTTGTTATTATGGGAGTGAAAAGGATTTTAAAATGCCTATAAGTGATTGTTTGCTGCATATTTGGGTTTAGAAAAAGTGAGATTTGTTGTAAACTGGATAAACCTGAACCTCAAAACAAAACTATTGCTAAATAATAATTGGTTGTAATAACTTCCTATTTGTTACCTGCGCTGATACATGAAGTCCAAATGAACAGGAAAAAAATATATCTGTACAGAACTCATCTAAGACACCTGTTGTATTTGAACCATTTATGATTCACCATTCTTATTGCTGTCTGTCTCTTATTTCTTGAGATTTTTCCTTCTTTTATGTGAACATTCAAGAGGCACAGTAATATAATCTGTTATCTAATATCTATTGTCTGAGTGCTGCAGCTTTGGCTCATCCACTCGTTCCTGTTGCTTGAAATGCCTCTGACCTTGGAATTTAATCTTATTCGACCCATGCACTCATTGTAAGTCGCTCTTGGTAAGAGTGTCGGCTAAATGCTGAAAATGTGATTCAATGCGTATCTTCCCTGAGATGTAATTTTTGCGTCCTTTCGATAGGTCACACCAAAAGAGTGTGCCGTTTATCTGTCAGTACGAGCCGGGGTCACCTCTGGATACTGAGCAGGCCATAATGGATACACGGAAAATGTGAGCAACAGCGTATGAACAAGAAAGAATGTTAAGATAAGCGAGAATCAATTTTTTTTAGAGTTCATAGAGACAGAATGGCTGTCTGTGAGGAAAAAAGCAGTGCCCAAATCAATTTTACAAATGTAAGATCCATTCAACAGCACTGTGAAAAAGTAAAAGTTTAGGCGTTTTAGCCTGATCCATTGGTGCAAAAGTGTGGAAGAGACCAGATTTATTCCTCAATATAGAGCTCAACATTCAGGATCATAAAAAAGTAGTAACAAGAACCACAGGGGTAGTTAAAGGAGGTAATCCTCAGCCAGGGTCCTTTAAAGGAAGAGATCTGAGATCCAAATCAAATTTTAAATGAAATCCTGTCTAATATACTTACATTATAGGTTATTATCACTAACTTGAGCTATGAGGAAATATAGATTAATAAAATTCGAGATGTCTTCCACTCCCAGTGTACCATTGCTGTTTATGTTGCAATGTATTGTGGGTGCACACAGATTTCTAGACTCTACTGGGATAAAAATGAAGATGTTAGTGGAAATAAACATACAAGATGTAAAAAGGTCTGTTTAAATCATCAGAGATTGATTTTAAGTTGAAAAGGTGTTAAAAATCAGATTAAAAGGGATTTGAGCTAATAAAAAGTAATGTTTTACCTTCAAATAAAATGTGACAAAAGCAGTTTCAGGTGTAAAACCACAACTTTGTTGCTTTTATGAATTCCCAGAGTAGTTAAACTACGAGTACTTGTTTGAGAGATTCTGCTCAAATTGTTAGCAGAAAATAATAATAATAACAGCAATAAAAAAGTGAAAATGAGTGCCTCATACTTTTTAACTGTCCATGCTTGTCTCGTTGTCCATCACACACTTCCCTTCTGTCTCCCTGACTGCTTATTAGGAATCCCAGCGGTTTCCAGACGTGGCATGTAGGCGAGTCTTAGCAAGAAAACCTGAGGGATCTATTAAAGGCTTGCCTTTCTTGTCTCTGACTTCCACCCACCATAAAAAAACAAATGTACTGTTCTTCAGCGAGAGGAAACTAAAGAACAAGAAAGAGCTGAGATTTATCTGTCAGTCTACGCTGACAGAAACCGACAAGAAGAAGCCGTGTTGGAGAGACAGGTGGCAAACAAGCAAGAATCTAAAAACAACACTCATAGCTCTACAGAAGCATTACTTAAGGCCAGCCAGTCAAGTTTATTTATCATGTTTTATATGGCGAGCATCAAATCAATGAGCCTAAAAACAGATGAAAGTAACAATCATTAAACAGAGGTGTATAAAATTCTTCAGCGCTTGAATCTAAATGAAAGTCTTTTCAAAGCAGGACACTGAAACTGCAGACCTGAGCTTCAGAGAACAGGAATATAATGACTGGAAGAACCATAAGCTGATTCTAAATTTATTCTCAGAACGACGAGGAGACCTTTCCTTGATGACCTTAAGAGTCTACCAGGAGTGTATTCAGCGAGCATCTCAACAAGATAAGAGAGCCCAGCCATTTGAACCGCCCCCAAAAAGAGAGAGAGAGAGAGAGAGAAAGAGATATTTTAAAATCAATTCTTTGTTTAACTGGAAGGCAGTGAAGAGAGGTTAAGATAAGGTGTGCTGATAGCTTTTGGTTTGAGTAAATAGTCTGACTGCAGCGTTCTTTTAAACAAGCTGGAGTTTATTTTGTGCTTTTCTGCAGCAAAAAAAAAAAAGAGAGAGAGAGTGCATTACAATAATTCAGACATCAAAGCGTGACTCCGATTTTCCAAATCAGATTGAGGCTTTAGATGTTTTTCAGGTGATAAAATACCATTTTAGAGATAAAGCATCTGCGTTTCTGAAAGTTTAGCTCAGAGTCAAAAGTTTTTAAGATTCTCAGCTAAAGGATCCATTCAAAGGGAATGTTTGACCATTTTCAAGTGAGGCTCTGTGCGAGTCATAAATTATTAATAGGCTATGTCATCCATTCAAGATAAATTCCTGAATGGGACTGCGTTTGTCTGCAGGTGATATTTACACTTGTAAACAACCAGAAAAGTCCATGTAAATAACAATATAATGCAGAATTTATGGTGGAGTAAAGGTTATTTAAATGAACTGTTATGAAGATTTGAAGGTTGGAGCTGTTTTAAGATGCAAGAGAACACTTTGGACTTGGCTGCACTTTAGTTCATAAACTCTATTTCTCTGAACACAGGCTGTTTAGGAAAATGGGTAAAATAGTAGTTATTTATAACATTTACACAGAAATTATCTTCAAAATGACCAAAAGGTGCATTTATTGTCCTAAAACAGGTCCTACTAAATGGAATTTTGTCCATACTCAACTTTAGGAAATTTCTGCATATCCCCATCAACTACCCAAACAGGTAAGAATCACAAAAATCTAAGGATTGTAAAGACTACCGGTAAATAATTTATTCACAAACTGTAAAAAAAAACAACTCCATTATGAATATGGAGATGTTAGCTGAGTTGATAGTAAATCCATGTTTTGTGGTTTATTGTCCATGATGTGAATAATACTGGATTACATGCCTTTCTTTTCAGTGATAAATAACTGAATCTATAAATCTTTCTACACAGTTTATCTTGCTGTCATAGGAGATGAATGAATCTGCATTTTCAATGAGCAAAATCTGACAAAAGATCTGCGTGACTCAGGGTGAAATCATCGCCGTTACTTCATGAGCTGAATGCATTTTGAAAGACCGCCTTTCCTGATCGTCCACAATCACAGAGGATGCATGTTACAAATGGATTATATTATGCATTTGTCATACAGCACTACCCTTCATTGTTAGATAGGAGTGAAATCCAAGTGTGTCCATGACTAATTCACAAAACAGATTGAAATGAATATTTAAATAGAAAAAAATGTCAGCAGGTGAGCGTTTACAAGACAGCGTTTTAACGTGCTAATTAACACTTTTTTCTCCAAATGTTTGGTTGTACGTGAGTCAGCCTTGGATAAATCTGGCAAACTGTCGTGCGTGACGGATGATCCCATCTGCACCCCAGTTAGTGACAAAAGCGGTACTGTCAGGTGTCTCATCAACACGTTTCAACAGGCAAGCTCAAAGGAGGCCGAGCAGCAGGCCACAAACACCCTGTCCAGTTACAGCACATTAATCTAACACTAACTCTGGGTTTTCTTTAAAGATGTCAAAGCTGATGTTCTTTTCTTGCTTTCTTGCTTTGTTTCTCTGATTCAGAGATAAACGGGCAGAAAAGCATCCATCCATCCATCCATCCATTTTCTGTAGCCGCTTAATCCTCCACAGAGGGTCGCGGGGCAGCTGGTGCCTATCTCCAGCGGTCAAGGGGCGAGAGGCGGGGGACACCCTGGACGGGTCGCCAGTCCATCGCAGGGCCACACAGAGACGAACGAGACAAACAATCACACACCCACTCACACCTAAGGACAATTTACCAGCCCAATTAGCCTGACAGTCATGTCTTTGGACTGTGGGAGGAAACCGGAGTACCCGGAGAAAACCCACGCACGCACGGGGAGAACATGCAAACTCCACGCAGAGAGGCCGCAGAGCCGGGACGCGAACCCACGACCTCCTTGCTGCGAGGCAACAGTGCTAACCAACTGCGCCACCATGCAGCCATGCAGAAAAGCATGTCTGAAAGAATTTTGTTTATTTGAAATCTGTTTAATTTGTTCCTTTTATACCAGAACAGATCTAAAAGTTATAAAATATGAATACAAAAGGCGATTTCTAGCCTTTTGTACTTTGATACAACATCAGCACCTCCGCCTCAGCCATGTGCATTTAGAACAAAGAGTCAGGGCTTGTGTTTGCTTTGAGGTGATCAGAAACACATTTAAAGCATAAAAACCACCAGACCAAAGATGCAGCTTTTGTCTTGATATGTTCATCTGTGTATCTATAGTGCCACTTAGTAATGGGGAAACCAGCAAAGATTGCGGTACAGTTTGATGATATTTAATGAGTTTATTGTACATCTAGAAAAAAGATTTGCTAGAAAGCAAGTGTTTGTGTGTTGGCCTTGAGGTGCAAAATACAGCAATAAAAACCAGAACTGCAGGGGGAACAAAAAAGAACTTTAAATGATTTCTTTTCTTTTTTCTTCACCCACTTTATCTTGCTCAGGTTTGCAGGGAGCTTGCAGCCTATCCCTGCTCTCATCAGCAAAAAAGATGAGGTGCACCCTGGACACATTGTTAGTCCATCACAGGGCCAACACAGAGACACACAACAACAAGCAACTATAGGGACACTCACACAAAGTCCAGAATTGCCAATTTTATAGGTAAGGTTGTGTTTTTTGGATGTTGTGAGGAGGAAAATTTAGATGCAAACTCCACACTGAGATTTGAGCACTAATCATGAGACCAGACAGCTGCTTTATTGTTTATTTCTATGATTTCTTTTTAAATATAGCAACAATATTTTTGAAAACAGCAGCATGAAAAATTAAAAACAGTAACAAAACTAACAAAAAAAGCACATCTTAAAAGAACCTCATTCCCTGTTCCAGTGTTGATTTTTGGTGAAACTTTAAAGTTGTCATGCAGTTTCACCTTTCCTGAGGGGATTTTTAGTTGTTTTTGCTCCTGAGAGCCCCCCAAACTTTCCTGATTACTTCCAGTTTGTTTCAGTCTGAAGTTCTGGTGAAGATGCTCAAATCTTTTTTTTTTTTTAAGAAAACTCTCCAGCTCCCAGATTGCCATATGTTTTCAGAGGATTAACATCCACTTCATTATACAATTACTGTGATTAGTCCCTGTTACTGCTTTTTGTCTAGCAGCCAACCAGAACAGCTTTTAGGAGATTTCCAGTTCATTTCCTGGCAGTTGGAGAGCAGTGGTTTCAGAGGTCAGCACTCTTTCTTTACACACTTTAATTTCTAACAAAAACCTCAGCGAAATTAAAGAAAATGGATCCACTGCCAACCAAAAAGCACTGGAAATAAAAGGAAATGTGTTGAGATAAACTTGAAATTAAGTCACTGGTTTTGTAGAAGATGAAAGGCTTTTGTCTTACATGTTTCCCAAAAAATGGCACTGAGCAGCATCCAGAGTAGATTCAATTAAAGGGATTAGATACCTGACTTACCCTCCGCAAGCAGGCGCACCGCGTGAACAAACGACGGGTCCAGGCTGTTTTTCTCCGCCACCAGTTCAGGTAAGCTCTTCTCCGGATGCATTGTGATCACAACCTCTCCACCGGCCGCGCAGGTGAGACGACGGTGTGTGCTGAGCGTCGGAATGCAACTAACAGCTCCGCTCTCCTGCGCTCTGATGGCTGCAGTCTGTCTTTAATCAGCAGCAATGTCCAAAAAACAAAAAACAAAACCTCCTCAGAAAAGTCCGGTGGTCTCAGATTTCCGGTGGACCTGACTGGAACCTGAGCAGTGATTCAGAGGTGTGAGCCCATCTCCGCCGCCGCTGCCTCTCCTCTCTCCTTCGCCAGCAGACTCTCAGCCTCCCAGGGTCTGCAGCCTGCGCTCCTCCCCGCCCCTCAGCCACATTATTGGCCACATTCTGGGACTGGCGTTAATAATTATTTTAAAAAAAAACACACAAGGAGGTCCCCCAGTGAGAGAAAACCCGCTGTTTGCGCTCAACACCCGACAAGATTGTCTAGAAATTTCAGGCAGCGTGTCACTTTTGCGCACTAAATAATGCGAGCTCAGAGCAGTGAAGCAAACTCAAAAAATGCAATTTAGATTAAGATAAGAAATCACAATTAAATAATCCCGCCACGTTTGTATTCATTTAATGAAACTACATCATGTTTTGTTTGAGTTTGTTCAGGTTTGTAGAGTTTATTTGTGATCCCGTGTGACGTTTTAATCTCAACTCCAGCTGTTTTTCCGTGAAAATCATTAAAACGTCTCCTACCATGAACGTTTAATTAAAGAATTACCTTATTAATGGTCGCTTGACCATATTGAGGTTTGGGAGCTTTTCTAAGTGCCTAACAGTGACATGTATAGAGACAGCGCCCCCTAAAGGACAAATAAAGCTCTTGTTTCTGAGTCGCTGTCCGTGGTGCTGAACTCAGGTCTCTGGATACTCATTTATGGTTTTATAAATTACAATAACGTGTTTGTTTTCTATATTTTTGTGTCAAATTTGCTTTGTTTTGTGTTCTTGATGTTTATCAGGTTTACAGCAAAGTGTAGCTGTTTTATTTAACTATATAGGAACTACTAAACCCCTCCTTCAATGTGTTGATTAGACCTGATATATTTAATTTAATTTAATATGCAGACTAAAGAACAAACTAAAGAACAAGAAATAGATTTATGTCTGTCTGTAATGATGTTTGACCTCTTTTATTTTTTTGAAGAAAAAAAATCATGAGTATCATGAGTAGACTGTCGTATACTTTTCTAAATTAAGTCTCACATTTAGGGTTTAAATAGTTCAATTCAAAAAGAGAAAAAGCAACTCCAGAAAACATGTGCACCCTGTATTTTTCTTCTGTTTTTGCTTTATTTGTCACATTTAAACATTTTAGATCAGTAAACAAAATTTCTATATCAGACCATAATAAGCTAAGTAAATCTAAACGCTAGTTAAAAGCTGTCCAACTCAACTTGGCCATGTTTTAAAAACTCTTAAAAACAAAAAGTTCTAACACCTTTGGCAATAACTACTGCAATTAAGCTTTAAGGTAACTGGTAATGCCCTTATACACCCCTGTCCAGGGTGTCCCCCGCCTCTCGCCCCATGACCTCTGGAGTTGGACACCAGCTTCCTGCGACCCTCTGTGGAGGATGAAGCAGCTACAGAAAATCGATGAATAGTAACTGGTAATGAGTTTCTCTCGTCCCTTCTTTGTAGATTGTTTTAATTCAGCCACATTGAAGGGGTTTACAGCAGCTCCCTCTTTAAAGTCAAAGGTCAGATATTCTCCTTCAGGAGAGTCCCATCAGGTAATATGATGTTTGACTGCTGGTATGATGTTCTTTTATTAAATACAGTGTTAGTTTTACTCCAGATGTTCACAGAATGCTTTCCCAAAACTCTTGGAGATCATCAAACTGTTATTTGGCTAATGTGGAACAAGTCTTTGTGTTTGTTTTGTTCAGCAGAGGTTTCACACTGGAACATTCCATTGATGCCATTTTGGGGTTTTGAGATCTTTTAGTCTACTTTTTGTTACTTTTTGCTACTACAGGTTCTACTGAAGTGATTTCTCTGGTCTGGTAGTAATCAGGGTGTGGCTAGTGATTTAACAAGAGGGGGAAATTACTTTTATCACACATAACCAGGTTGATTTGGATATGTTCCCCACTTAATAAATCAAAATGTGAAAACTGCATTCTGAATTTACTCATGTTATCTTTATTGAAATATGTTTGCTGATTTAAAACATTTAAATGTGGGCTAAAAAACATCAAAACCAATATAAAAAAAACCAGTGGGACCAAAATGTTATCACAGCACTAAATAGGAATCTTCATTCAACGCTTAGAGTAATGCCTATTGTCTCAATGTTGTAGGGACCAAATAATATTTGTATCTCATAAAGAGCCTTTTTGGTTATACAGGCACATTAACTTAAATTTCAAAGTCATCTTCATCACAGCATGCTGGCTGATTTTCTCACTCACAAATGAGATTTCATAGCAAATGAGGCTGAAGGACCAATTCTAGCTCCACTTGACCTTTAAAGTTGTTTCTCCTTGCACTGATCAGAATCATAACGACCACAGGGGGCTGCAGAAAGCAGTTGCTCATAAGTCTAAGTTAATTGTCTTGTTGTTATTTATGTTTCCTCTCTAATAGGCTGAGAGGGTCATTGTCCAAATTAAAAATCTTGGCGTTGTGCTCTTTTAGAAGGCTAACTGTCTGGAAAACCCATAAAATGTGAGTTTGGATGAGTTCAAACTTTAGCTATTATACATAGTCTTCACAATTATTATTTCATTACTATTACTTATGCTGCTTTATATGTTTCCTGATCTAAATAATGTAAAGCTGATCATTTGGATGTTTAAGATAGTGTGTTGAGGGCTAAATCACTGTAGGTTTATGTATTGATCCACTTGGTATTCCTGTAAAAAGATGCAGATGCTGGTAAGTGTGTAATAAGGGGAAAGCTTTTTGTTGCTACTTACGGACTATTAAACGGATGTTAAGAGATGCATGTCTTGTTTAATTTATCTACAATCATGACAGTTTCTGGATATTGGTCCCATTTGTTTGTTTTCTTTTCTTTGATCAAGTTACATGTCATAATATCTGATCTGAAGCAGACTTCTCTTTAATCCAAGTAGATTTCTTAAAATCAACACAAGTAACATGTGTGGAAAAAGCTGATCTAACAATTTTTTGAAAATATTTCTTTTATTATCAGCTGCCCTGTATGCCTCTGAAATGAGACACAGCTTAAGTTTTTGTTTGAAAGCTTAAAACAATGAACTCCAGGCCAGTATCTGTCACTATTGAAGTCCATGCCCTCTGGATGTTAACAGCTTTAAATTCAGCCAGTGTAATAACTCATGGGGACTACAGAAATACTAACATTATATGGTCATTTGGCAGCAGACACAAGGAAAGTTGATCATGTTGTCTAATGCAGCTTATTGTTGTGTTATCATTTGTCTTAAAGACTATATACTCCATGATATTCTACAAGTTTTTATTTATTTCTATTTATCTAACTCTAACCCTATCTGATGTGTTACTCTGCCTTATTTACGACCGATTCAGTTTTATGCTCTTTCATTTCGTGTTTTCTACTGCCCTCTAGTGGTCAAGTTTAGCGTTACACATTCTAGTGAAAAGCAGGCAACATGTGGTACTTTAAAAAAATGTTTGAGTGCTTTTTCGTGCCTTTTAAACTTCCTCGATATAATTTCTGCTTCTATAATTATATTTACGTTTTTAGGGGATTGAAGGTAGGATGCATTCGTTTTTCATTGGGGGGGGGGGGGTACTCTTTATTTTTAAATCATAGGATGATGCCTACACCGGCCGTCGGAACATTACGTCAGACGTTACGTAACTGTGAAGCATGCGCGTGTTTCTGTAGTCCAGTCACGCACTGCAGGTCGTTTTGGGAAAAGTGTGGACATTTAAAAAGGTAGGAAATTTTAAAACTTTGTGTCGATGTTTGCTGATTCAGCAGACTGAAATAAATAAGGACAGCTGACAATGTTTTACTGTCTAAAACAGAGCATTGAACAACAACGACAGCCATTAAAAAAAAGAAAAAAATTTATGCAACCAGTTAAACTGTTACTAACCACAACTAATCATTTAGGAGATTTTGCTGCAAAATGCATTGAATCACAAACTTAAATGAATTTAATATAAATAATTGAAAACAGACCATGATGATGTTTTTGCTGCAATTATGCAACAGCTGAGATACTTGAAGTTGGCGTTTATATAACAAACATGTAAGATGTTATCCTTTAACCCTCCTGTTATGTTGTGGGTCAAATTGACCCGTTTTAATTTTCAAAAATTTTCAAAAAAAAAGAAAAAATAGTTAACATTATTTTTTCAGCATGAAACTTCTTGTGCTTGGCTTAATTAGAGTACACAACATATATAAAAAAATATGGTTCATTTCACATATGTGGAACACCCCCCTGCATGTTACTATTACACAGATACTGTTCGGGTCAATTTGACCCGGCAGTCAAAGGTTAAAGGTGTCAGAATTTACCTCATCTGTAAGTGCTAGAGTGCATGTGATGCAAAAAGGAATATAAAGAGGTGCCAGTCTGCAAGCCATCTGATGTCAAGCTAACCCTAACCTCTGTAAAATGTGCTGAATTCATTTTCACAAAACACACTGTGATGACATGTCCCTCATGTGCTTTGTAGACACAGGCACTTTGTTCATTTCCAGCGATTCATTTTTGTGTATTTCTGGTTCTAAACAATGCATAGTGCTTACTATCACAATGTGACAACATGCTTCCTGTGTGCTGTGGAGTTCATATTGTTGATTTCTTATTTTGTTACTTTGTTCCGAAACAGTGCTTGAATAAAGTTTACTTTCAAAACAAATCATCTTGAGTCATTAGTTTTGATTTTAAGTCAGCAGGTCCATGCTGACCCAGAACAGAATTTATCTACATCAATACATGAAGAGAAAAAATGTTCAATTATAAAATAAAATGTTTAAATAATCAATGCCATGTAAAACTATTGTGTTTTACTTGTAGGAATTTCCAACATATATTTAAAAGTTTTAAAATGCAGTTTTTATATATAAAAAAACGAGTGAGTTATCCTCAATGGGCGATGATCTGTGAAGGGTTAAAAAAAGATTTCACCAACTATTGTTTGAAATGGTTAGTAATGGCGTTAATAATTATATATGAACAATGTTTATTGGAATTCTTTGGTTTCTGACACTTTTGGATAAGTAAACATGTCCCGGATCAAATTGACCCAGGAACATTTTGGGTGTTCTTGAGAAACGAACATAACAGGAGGGTTAAACACAAGCCAAGCTCAAAGTTCAGTCTATCTTTCCAGCAGCTGGAAAAAAGTGACTTATTATGAGTGAAAGGTGCAAAAAAAATCTTACAGATTACGCATTACAGCACTGTGTATTAAAAAGGAAAATGAGGTTTATAATATTCTCTTTCGATTTGAATCCATTTTCCTTATAACAGATTTTTTTTTGTTCAGTAGGATCCTAAACATGCCAGCAGTCCTACTTGTGCATGGTGGAGCGTGGTCCGTACCGGATGAGCTGGCCAAGGCTTCTGTTGATGGAGTGAAAAGCGCAGCGTGTGAGGGGTTTTCTGTGCTGAGAACTGGAGGAAGTGCACTGGATGCTGTTGAGGCTGCTGTGAGGGCTCTGGAGGATAACTCAGTGTTTAATGCTGGTATAAATACATAAGACAATTTACTCCACCTCATTCCATTAGACAGCATCCATAATGGTTTCTTGAGATGGTCTAGATTCAGATCCAGCTTTAACCCAATTCTAATCATCTTTTTATTTAAAGTCTAAACACAATTCATAACAATGTACTCTACTCAATCTAATATTTGTCACATAATAAAAATAAAAATTGAATTAAACTAAATGAAATTCTTTATGAACCTGAATACAAACAAAAGTCCCACACCTCGTAGTTAGAGAGCTGGTTATATATAGAAACAAACAAACTTGACACAAGTGTACTCTTTTACTACCTTGGTGCTGTTTTGCCTCCATCTTGTGGACTAATGAGGAAGTAGCAGTCAAAATAAAACTGATTTGTTGTTATTTTTACCTTTGAGGGGAGGTTTTATATCCTACTTATTGTTCCCTGCAGGGCATGGAGCGGCACTAAATATTGATGGAGAAGTGGAGATGGATGCCATTATCATGGATGGAAGGACTCTTGCTACTGGTGCAGTGTCTTCAGTTAAGAACATCGCCAACCCTGTGTCACTGGCAAGGGCAGTGATGGAAAAGGTCTTTTAGAAAAGTATTCTATTATTTTAATGTTATTACTGAGTCACCAGTTCAACTGGTGTGCTTTTTATTGTTTGCTGTGGGGTTGAAATCACTTAATAATAATTCAATTTGAAGCATGTGAGTTCTTATGGTTCTGCCTTCTTATGATGCTGCTGTGGGATATTTCAGACGTCCCACATCCTGCTGACAGGCAAAGGTGCAAACCTGTTTGCAGAGAGCCTCGGTGTCAGTGTTGTATCCACTGATGCTCTGGTGACTGAGTTTGAAAGAAGGGAATGGGAAAAGCACAAGAAATACATGTTTGGAGTAATGGAAGACTTCAACTGTAAGTGGTGTGTATGAGCTGTTTTTTGACTTGACGTTGTTCCGTCTGGTTTTCAGTTTCCTCATGAATGCCTGATGCCTTTTTAGTAATGAAAAAAATCATCTTAAAAGCGACGCAAGAATAAACCCAAGGGCCTACTTATTGAACCACATGTTAGATCTAGTTTCCCTGCAGTAAAAAGAATTGGGTCTCTTTGATTCATATGGGATCACAAAGAGATTTTGATGTCATTTATGTTTCATCAATAAATAAATTACATCTGAACAACCACTGTATTTTAATGCAATTCTATTGGATTCTCTGCTGTATTGGATTCTATTTAAAAAAAAAGCTTTATGATACTTTTGTGGGATTCTAGAGGACTTGTCAGCCACAGCAGGAATATAATACGTCGACATACTTTGAGGAATAAACGCTGCACATTTTCATTTGACACAAAATATGAAGCTCCAAGTGCATATTTCTTTTCTTTTTTTTAAATTGATCAAAGACATTTGTTTCTCATCCAAGGGCTCATGATACTGTTGGGGCGGTAGCTCTGGACTCTACTGGTAACGTTGCTTGTGCAACATCAACTGGAGGCATCAGGAATAAAATGGCTGGCAGGGTTGGAGACTCTCCTATCATTGGTAAGATTTACAATCAAAAAACACTTTAATTTGTCCGTAATCCCTCTCAGGTTTGGAGACATTTATTTTGGAATTTCCTGCCAGAGATTGGTTTAAAAAGAAACAAAGAAATCCATGCAAATAAATTGTTTGCAGGTCTTGCTTTTGTTTGCAAACGACATTCTGTATTATAACAAATACAATAAAGTGTGCACAAAACAAATTAGTAAAATAATTTCAGTTTAAAAGTTGGATACTTTTGTACATATTCTCTAAAATTTTTTGATATTATAGGGAGGAGTATTTAAATATCTTCTGTGTTGTAAACAAGGCTGTGGAGGATATGCAGACAACCTAAGTGGTGCAGTATCCTGTACAGGCCACGGAGAATCTATTTCGAAAGTGACATTGGCCCGACTCATCCTTTTACACATGGAGCAAGGTAAAATAATACTCAGTCAGGCAAATTAATTCATTTTATTTTTCTTTAGAATTATCAAAGTTGTGCAACATTTTTAAGGAATTTGTTTAAAAGGGTGCAATAAAATGTAATAATTTTTATTAGATTCATATTTCTCCTTTTTTTTTTTTTGGTCCTAGGTAAGTCTGTGGCCGATGCATCTGAGATGTCTCTGGAGCACATGAGTGACCGTGTCAACGGAGCAGGAGGTGCAGTCGTAGTTTCTCCATCAGGGCAGTGGGCTGCCATGTTCACCACTGAGCGAATGGCTTGGGCTGCTGTGGAACATGACGTGCTGTGGTTTGGATTACACCCAAACGAGAAACTAAAAGAGAAACTGTCCCAGTAAAAATAAGTTTTAGATTAAATAATTACATTTTAGACTTGTTTTTCCTTACACTAGATTAAAGACAAGTTAAATAAGTTGTTCTTTTAAAACATTTTACTGTCCAAAAATACTTCATTTTAGTTTAATAGACAGAGAAAAAAGTCTTTCTTCAAAATTTGAATAGTTTTTTATCATATGAATTTTAGATTCAATCTGCAAACATAAATTTGTTTGAAAATATTGTTCAAACTTGAATTATTTTATGTTTATGTATTTAGCAGACACTTTGTCCAAAGCGACTTACAAATGATATTGTAACCAATAATTTACTTTGAGGCTAACAAACAACTAACCCTGACATTAACACTAAACAAACTACTTAGATGGTCAAACACTAGTCTCTAAGGTGACTGTGAGGGAAAAGAACACAGGATAGAGTGAAGTGCATGAAGAGAGCTGTAGAGAAGGTAGGAGCTAGTCTAGAAGATGTTCTCTGAAGAGCTGGGTCTTCAGGAGGACGCCCCTGCTCTGGTAGCTTGGTAGGTCATTCCACCATCGTGGAACGACACATGAGAAGAGTCTGGACTGTCCCAGCGTGGTGTAGACACTGCTAGCCAACAATCCTTTAATGACCGTAGTGACCAAGCTGTGACGTCAGCCTTAGCAAGAGGATTCAAGTAGATGGGAGCAGTTACTTTCAGGACCCTGTATGCTAGTTATAGAGACTTGAAGTTGATGCAGCAGCTAAAGGTAGCCAGTGGATCTCAATGAACAGAGGGGTGACATGTGCTCTTTTAGGCTGATTGAAGACCAAACATGCTGCTGCGTTCTGAACCATTTTGTAGAGGTTTCACAGTGCAGGCTGGAGACCAGTTAGAAGGGCATTGCAGTAGTCAAGGCAGGAGATGGCTGCACCAGGAGCTGAGTGGCGTATTGTGTCAGGTATGGTCTGACTCTGATCTTTTGTATGTTGAACAAAGCGAAGCGACAGAAGCAACATGATCTTTAAAGGTCAGCTGGTCATCAGAGCCAGAGATAGGGAGTCAGTTTGGATTGAGATGTTGTGTTGTGTGGTTGGTTTGGCTGGGATGACAAGCAGTTCAGTTTTAGAGAGGTTGAGTTGGATATGATGGGCTTTCATCCATCTCGATATATCGGAGAGACAGTCCGAGATTGGTGCTGAGACTGTGAGGTCATCAGGTGGGAATGACAGGTAGAGCTGGGTGTCGTCAGCATAGCAGTGGTAGGAGAAGCCATGTGATCTCACCCAGTGAGGTGGTGGATATCGCAAAGAGAAGAAGTCCCAGTGCGGAGCCTTGCGGAACCCAAGGTGGTGCACGGTAGAGGAGTGACTGAGCCAGGATACACTGAACGACCGACCCGTGAGGTAGAATTCAAACCAGGAGTGTGCTCTCCCTGTGATGCCCAGGCTAGATAGTATGGACTAGAAGATGCCATGGTTATCTATCTATCTATCCATCCATCTATCCATCCATTCCTCCATCCATCCATCCCTCACATTCTAGTCTTTGTTGGATGTTCTGTAAATATGTCACCAGAGATGCTCTTACTGTTGTGTACTTGAGCTTTGTATATAAACTGGAAACTAATTTAATATAAACATTTTACTGCCAGCGACGTTGTTTATATGCTGCATTTTACAGTTAAACTGGAATAACATGGTATTGGAATTACATAAACAATACCTGCAATATCTGTCATTATTGGACTGATTTTTCTATGTATTTTCCCATTTAAAGTTTTCCTAAATGTAGTTAAGATGGGATACAGGAACATCTAAGTTGAGAATATGAAGTTCTGCTGGGACATCTAATCAAATGTTGGAGAGAACAACACAACAAAGATCCTGTTGGTCTTCAAGTTCTAGCTTTTAGCCAGAAAAGACCTAAAGGACACTGAAGTCATATATATAGTGGTTGAAATGCAGAAGAATACGCATGAGAGGATTTGGACATATTGAGGCCCAGAGGAATAACTGGACTAGATGTGAAGAGTGAAGTCCAAAGTATTTCCACTGGCACTGGAAACAAATCAGCTCATTGTATGTTTTTGTTTTTATTGCTGTTTTCTGGACATGTGCAGTGCATCAGTTGACACTCATTTCAGAGAAGAAATCAAAACAACTATCACATTTAGACAGTGTTGCTTTTCAAAGCGATTGTGACAGTTTACCTGTCTGAGGTTAGATGTTAGATCCAAAGTAAGTTACTGTGTTGGAAATTAGCATCTGGTGTTACGCTGAAATGTGTTCCCCCTCCAAGAAATATTTCACCACCTGTTACTCTGTTTCCCCCTTAAACTGTTGTTTTACTGTAAGCAACTGTGTTTTAAGAAAGTTGGTAAAAGGAGAACTCTTTATAATTTAATTTCCTTTTTATTCCATTATAGCAGAAAACATTCTGATAGATGAATGTCACTATTAAATTGTTTTCCCTGTACTCAGTATAAAAATAAGATCCCCTTGTGTGTCTAATACACACCATTGACTCATTACATCTCATGGGATTTTTTTTCTGCATCAAAACTGGTACATTTAAGCAGAGAGAACACAATTTGTTGGCTGAAAAACAACAACTACTGCTACTGGGTAAGTAGGGAAACGGTTTTTGACTAGGTAACACATCTTGACATAACACTAGGTGACTAACTAACTAGGTGGAAAAGGGCTAAATTACAGTACAAAACACATCACATCCATCTATCCATTCTCTTAACTGCTTCTTCCAAGGGTCACAGCAAGCTGGTGTGTTTCTCCAGCAGCCACGGGGCGAGAGGCAGGGGACACTCTGGACAGGTCACCACAATGCCACGCAGAGACTGAACCTTTCACACTCTCACTTATAGGGTAGAATTTAGAATCACCAATTAATCTAACATGCAACTTTTGGGTCTGTGGGAGGAAGCCAGATTACCCAGAGGAAACTCAGGCATGCATGGGGAGAACATGCAGAAAGGACACAACCTAGAATTGAACCTGCAACCTTCTTGCTGTGAAGTAACAGTGCTATCACTGTGCAGCCCAAAACAAATAGCTTATTCGATGTAAATGAAATTAGAATGCAAAGGCCTAATTCTAGTAAAATTAGGTCAAGTAAAAGTTAGGTCATAGAAATCTTGAATATATAAATTCTGTCTTGCCTGAAAAAGAACATGCATTAAATAAACACTTATGTGGTAAATACTATTTAAATTATTTGACATACATCATTGTGCAAAGGTTTGAGTCATAACTTTTTAATGTTTTGACCCAATCTGTATTTTTATTTTACAGTAAGACCACCTAAAACACATGCCTGAAACAAAGTAGAAAAAAATCAGAGATGTTTTCTTGTTGTGTTTTGTCCCTCAAAGCCGCCACAGCTAAGGTTTTCAGGCAGAAGAGATTTCACCTCCCATTTTTACACCCTACTTCCACTTGAACGGGCCTTTTTAGTTCTTATTTTGTTTAGTTGCAACAACTGATGAATTTTGAAAAAAATGCTTTATGGTACAGTTACCTATTCAAACCAGTCAGAACACGAACATAGCAACGTAACGCTGCAAATGTTTATTATTTTGAAGAAACAGCTGCTAGTGTCGGTAAACACAAAACCACGTGACGTGTGGTCCCGCCCCTCAGCAGCTTTGCAGCAGCGGGACGAATGACGGCCTCCGTTAGAGGAAGTTACTGGGTGCAGCTGTGCTAGCATGTAACCTTACACGAGTGGGCAACGTTATCACGCCACAGGAGAGGTAAGCGTCATACAAACACACAAATAGACATTTCCGAATATCTAAACTGCAACTGTGTGAAAAATGCACGCGATTGTTGTCATCTATCGGCCGCTAGCAGCTCTCAGGTTACAAACAAACTTCCAAGGCCTGTGCTATCGCTATGTAGCTATCCGTCTCTGATATTTAGCATCGACTTGTCTTAACTCAAAATGTACACGTTACTTGATATGTGTTTATTATTTTCGCACCCGTATTATCGTAGCTGCAAATATTATTTATGAAAATTGTAATAAAGTTTTAAATAGCGGGCTACTTTAGCTCTCGATTTCCTTTTTAATTTAACGTTAGCATGCTAGCAGCACATTCATGATGGCGTTCAGAAGCGGATTGTTATCATGCGAGCTGACTAACATATGCTTCACAAATCTTTAGAGAACCAATTGTTTCATAAATACATACATGTTTAATATTATTTAACGAACCTCTCTGCTGATAAGAAATTAAAATAGAGTAACCTGAAGAGTTTTTGGTTGTTTACTGTCGAAACATGGTCTGTCTGGTTGTTGCAACCCTTCCACTTGACACAAACACAATAAACGCTCATTAAGCATTGTTTGGCTGCTGGAATACCAAAAATTATAGTGTACTAATAATTGTAGGTATTGTAAACATGAACATTTGTTAACGTAGGACACCAGCCAACCAGGTGAAACCAAGCAGCAAAGTTTCAAGTCATGCTGTTTAAATAGACCTGCTGTTAATACGGTATGGACAATCCATGCTTTTTTTCTGTCTATTTTTTCTAATAAAAACAAGTTGATCTAATAAACACATTCTTTATTTTGATTTAGGAAGGCAACAGCATTCATGGATATTGTGGACACCTTTAACCATTTAACGCCCAGTGACCAGTTGGATGAGTCCCTGATAATAGGTCAGAATTTGGAATGTGAAGCCAGTAACGAGTTTGGGACTGGACCTGTTTTGGAGGATTCACTGAAAAACATGCTCAGTGACAAAGACCCCATGTTTGGGTGTGCAAGCTCCCAGTTTAATCTCTTGGACAACGAAGATCCTGCTTTTCACATCGCTGGCTCGGCAAGTATGTCCCAATGTTAAACTGCAGGAGAAAACCTAACCAGCAACACACAACTTTTTAGTTTCTGACACTTTAAGCAAAGAAGTTAATCAACATGTGATTGGAGAAACTTGGTGAAATTTTTTTTATTTTAACAGCTTCCTAGAATCAGTTTAATTTGAATTATTTCTTTCTGACTCTTAATAAACCCTGTAGTTAGTGTTAAGAGTCAGACATTGCATTCAGCTATGATTTTTCTCTTCTTATTTTTGTCAGGAAGACATTAAAAAATAAAAATTAAGAGGTTTTATTGTAGGTCTCTGTGTGACAAGGACTTTAGTAGATTAATTAGTTTCACATTCTAACAAAGAGGAACTTTTTTCCTCATTATTTGTTTTTTCAGGTCCACAGAGTGCGCCAGCACCTGCAGACTTCACTGGTGAACTGAATGCTGAAGATACATCACAAGTTAAAGGACCCACTGGCAAGCACAGAAAACAAGCCAACAATTTAAATTACGGTAAGATGGTTGCTCATTTCAAAAACATTATTAATGGTACACAGTAATCATCTGCTGAATAATTCCATATTAACAAAAACTGCACATGCAAGTGACTGCATTAATAGATAATAATGCTGGTAATGGAGCATGGTATAAAGCAGCTTGCACATCAAAAGCCGTATAATCAAACTCACTGTTTGACCCTGTGATAAGCTCTGTATGTTAATTCGATCAAGTGCTGCTGGACCTTTTACCTGAGAAGAAACAAATCTTTATTAAAAACTACTTTATTGACCATTCAATAATAAAGTTTTTTGTAATTAATTAAGCTCTTTTATGTTGGTACAATAAGTGCTACTGGAGTTTTTACCTACCTGGACTTTTTTTCCTTTCCATGCACCATGAAATAGGTGAAGTTCTGACAGAAACTCCTACATTTCTGAGCTCTATGTCTCACAACAAATTTCCTGGGAAGTTCAGAGGAAAAATAGGCAGAGATTATGCATGCATATAGATCACATCACCATAATTTAGTACTTAACATTAAGAAAGCTTTGATTTGATTTAAATCTTCAGTTGTTTAACGTATTTTTCTTGTTTGCTTTTACTTCACAGGTTATGGTGACCAACGTAGAATGCCAACTAACACCTTGATCAGAGGACGACCTGGAAGAAAACATGCTAACAGGCTAAGCAAGGGATTTCTTATTGACAAAGGAGTGAAAGGAGTCCAGCTGAAGAAAGATTTGGTTCTGGGAGGTCGTATTAACATTAATGACATTGATGGTGGACTCTGGCTGAATCCTACGGTTGTATTAAGGCGACTGACGGTCACAATCGGAGGATTTAAGATCGAGTTGCTTCCTGGACCCTCTTACATGCAGAATATTGAGACAAACCAGGCCGTATGCTTCGATGATGGTTTTTCTTACAGTGGCGACATCGGTTTGGGTATCCTGCCAGACGAAGCTGTGAGCATACAAAACCCCATTCCAGAGAACGTGGCAGAGATGGATGTAACTGAAAAGAGCTCAACTGATGATGCAACTATTGGGCTTGGCCCATATGTGAACCCCAATGATGTGCAGACCTCTAACGGGACTTTAATAGAGGGCCCCTGCACACAAGAGACTAAACATGATGATCAGAATGTTCCAGGAAAGAAAAAGCCAGCCAGTAAAGAAAAAGACTGTGTGAACCCAACACAGAGTGGTGACAATGACACAGCTGCTGCTGGGGAAAAGACTGATAAGGAAAAGCAACACACTGTAGCTAAAACACAACCTAAGTCTAAACAGGGGCTGATATCAGGCCAGAACAAGGACTTGGTTTCATGTAAAACAAGCCACACAATTAAGGAGCATAAAGTACCCCAAAACAAGCCATCCAAACCTATCCAAAGAGGAGACCTGCACAAAACAAAACCTCTAAGGGATAAACAACCTGTTTCACCTTTAAAAAGGCATGCTGACATCACCCAAAGTGAGCCTGTTGCTAAGATGCAAAAGGTACATGACGCAGGTGATGATAAATTAAAGCCAAAATCACCAACTACACCAACCTCTGTTACAAAGAAACACCCGTTGTCTGGCATTCGTACCGGTGATCAGCAGGGACCAGCCAAACAACGGAATCCACATCACAGCGCCAAACCTGAGCCTGAGCATCACCAGGCAAACAGTCACCCAGGCAATTCTTTAAAACACTCTCCAGAGGGCGGCCAGGAAAAGTTCAAACTGAAAAAGCTGGAGAAGATTATCTCTAAACATAAGAATAAAAACATAAGAAGCATCTCTGTGGATGAGCCACAGCTGTTTGTTCCAGATAACGCCCCCTCTGTGAAGAAGGAAGCTGCAGAGGAGCAACCTGCTAATACTGAGAATGTTTGGGATGGAAACAACTGCTGTGGTCTGTGTAAAAAACACCACAATAATACGTAAGTGTTGCTCTTCATCTAAATCGATTTAAAGTTAAATATTTTGTTTAAAAAAAAAAAAAAGATTTTTGTACATTTTTTATTGAATCTGCAAGCGAGACACGGCGTGTAATAATTGTCGTGCGTTGTTTAGGTTCATGGTTGGCTGTGGTCGCTGTGAGGACTGGTTCCATGGCGACTGCGTTGGTCTCGACCTGGCCAAGGTGCGTGAGATGGAGGAGGAGGACCAGATGTACGTGTGCCTAAAGTGCTGTGAAGAAGAAAGCAAGAAAGTGGAACCTGAGTCTCCATCTGTCGCCAAACCGGAGGTTCAGGAAAGGACAGAGGTACTGGATCATAAGCCGCCTCATAAACTCCGTCCAGGATCCTCCCAGACACTCACAGGGGGCGTCCGACCACTAAGACAGGTAAGTGGAGTCTGTTTGATTTCTCTAAAATAATAGTTGATTACTCATTAAATGAGTTTCTTTTTATTATTCATTTTCCCCAGTTAATTCATCCTCTGGTAATAATCATAACCAGTGTTACCTCTGTACAAGGGTTTGTTCTCATTTTGCTTTTATTTTGGCTGCAAGAGGTGTGCACGTGGGTGTGTGGGTAACACGGTGCACATAGTGTCTCACGCAGGAATTTCACGTCAAAGATCAGATGTTATTTGTTTAACTAGGAAGTCTAATGTCAGGGTCTCATGTACAGTTTGTCGTTTGATTCTTTAACAGGATCCAGAACGGAGGCAGTCCACAGATGTCAAAGAGGGAGCTCATAAAACAGGTGCTGTAACCAGCTGTGGATGTAAAAATAATTCCGTTTCTGCCTTGTTCCTTTTTTAACACCATGTTGGGCTCGAGGCTGAGCCGGGTTCATTGAGTGCTTTGTTAATTTAACACCAACAAGATTTACATTTATGTCACAAGTCTGCTGTTCAGTTTTATTTCTTAAAGTTGTGATTCGGTTTTTTTAATAGAAAACTGTAAGATTTTTAGTTTGATGATCAAAATTATGTCGACTTATTTAGTCACAGTGACATTTGACAACTTTGGCAGGGAAAACGTTCCATTATTTGTTTGCACAGTCACAAACGCAGTAGAAGTTTGTTTATTAAGGCAGTCTCTAAAAGTCTTCATAAACCAAATTCACTCCTGCTCTGTGCTCATACTGATGGTGACAGGTGTGAGCTGATAGCTGCTGGGTGACCATGTCTCATGAATGAAGGATATTTTAAGAATGTTAAATATGTTTGGGTAGGAAGAGGAAAAATCCATGTAGACATTAAAATTAAATACATACCTTCTTTTATGTTTATAAAGTGAAGAACAATCCTCTTAATTTTAACCCATTTCTGGAGTTGAATTTAAAGTTGCAGTTTGTCCATGTTTGAAAAGATCCAGTATAAAAACCCTGAGTAGTTCTGGTTACCAGACAAAGAAGTTTTTATGTTTGCATAATTTATAGAGAAAGCGTGGGTCTGTCGACAATCTGTATTTTATCCTGTTGTGTTGTGCGTGACACTTTAATACATTTTTCATTCATTTATTATAATTTGATTCAAATCTTGTACAGTTTTTGTGATAATTTAATAAGTCTGTAATATGATTATAGATTCCTGTAGATAATATCATTCTGTCCTCACAGGTGTTCACTCAAAAAGTAAGACTCCATCTTTGGCTTCGAAGAAACCGGTTTCTGTGGACGCTATCAGACGAAGTGTGCGTGATTCTCTGAGAGAAATCCTCACGCAGAGGTCAGTGATTTGTGCAATTGATAGGTTATACAATACACTTTTTAAAATCACCAAAAATATAAAAACAAACCTGGTGAGTTGTGTATTTCAGGTTGAAGGACTCTGATTTGAGCATCTCGGTGGAGAGGGCCTCAGAAGTTGCCAAGAAGACTGAAAAAGAGCTGTTTCACCTTTATAAAGACACTGATCACAAATATAAGAACAAGTACAGAAGCCTGATGTTTAACCTTAAGGATACAAAAAATAATGTAAGTTCTTTTGGTTTCAGGCTTACTCCAGGTGTCAACACTTTTATCATAGATGTTAACTGGCTGCGTTTATTTTCTGCAGGTTCTCTTTAAGAGGGTTCTCAAAGGGGAGATTTCTCCTGATAACCTAATTCGCATGAGTCCCGAGGAACTGGCTTCAAAAGAGCTGGCTGCCTGGCGACAGAGAGAGAACAGACATGTGAGTGATGCTTAAATCTTTACTGTACTATGTCTGCTTTTCAAAGGAAATTAAATTTGGGCCAAGAAAGCAATAATTTTTTTTTTGAACCTGTCTGCCTCTTTTTAAATTACAGAGTATTAACCTCATCTAAAAGCTAAGTTATTTTTACTTTTAGACAATCGAGATGATCGAGAAAGAGCAAAGGGAGGTTGAGAGACGACCCATCACTAAAATTACCCACAAAGGTGAAATCGAAATCGAGAGCCAGGAACCCATGAAAGCACCAGAGCCTGTAGAGGTGAGAGTAAGAGCAAATAATCTTTTATTTATTAACACCAAACATTTACATTTTAAACTGTTTTTACTCTGTTTAGCTTGAGCCTCTTCCCAAAGTGACTGAAGTCCCTCCAGAACCTCCAAACTCCCCCGAGAAGACGAAAGTAGAAAACACCAAGACAGAGAAGGACACTACAAATCAACACAAGTCTCATTTATTTGATCTACACTGCAAAATCTGCACAGGTAAAGTCTGAAACTAGAAAAGAACCAGGCATTATGAATGGTTTATAACAAAACCTTTCTCTCACTCTGCCATGGCTCTCAGTGTCTGACTTGTATTTTCCTATTTAAGGTCGTATGGCGCCCCCAGTGGACGAGGCACAAACCAAAGTGGCCAAAGTTGCAACCACAGTGGTTCGAAGACAGTCGACCAAATCAGAAGATATGAAGAGCTCAACGCCTCCTGTGGTTGAAGACGACCTGCACCTCACTGTTTTAGAGGAGAGTTTCCGAAATGCTAAGTCAGGATATGAAACAAGGTAGGAAGTATTATGGGATGCATGACTCTGATGTGCAGTTTGTTTTTGCACGTTTACTTTACTGTTGCTGTCACAGGTTGGATAATTCGTCTGGAAAAGATGAAGAAACATCTTTCCTTTCCAACCTGAAGTCCTTGTGGCGAGGATTCATTCACATGCACTCTGTGGCGAAACTTGTGACAAAAGCATTTCCAGTCTCAGGCATTTTGGACAACCTGACTGAGGTAAAGTGGACACAGTGAAATGTACTCCTGTGAAGTATTTTCAACAAACTCTACAGCGTCCAGCTGTTTGGATACAAGTGTTTAAGAGCACTGTGAGGAACTTGGATTTGCAGCTGTGTGCTCTCACTGAAATTAACTGGGTCAGGCAGTGGCAAGTTTTAATCCTGGAGAAGAATTTTAAAAGCCCTGTGAAAACCAGTTGTGGCGTATAATGCAGGTCCTTATACTAGAGGATCATGAACTTTTACTGAGGGTTTTAATGAAAATCAGCACTATTTTTAGAACAAAAACACATGACAAAAAGAAATAAAGCGACTGAATTTAATAACATACACACACATAGAATTATTACAGGACTGAACACGATTCTTCCTCAGGGTTTGATCTTTTTTTTCCCCTAATAGGACCTTCCAGACAGCATCCAGGTTGGTGGGAGGATAAGTCCTCAGACAGTGTGGGACTACTTGGAGAAGATTCGAGCAACTGGAACCAAAGTGAGTTTTAGGGGTTTAATTTTCTGAACTACTCCTAAACCTGAAGTGACCACCAGTTACTGTCTAGGTTTAATGGAGAGCTTGCATGTAATAAGTGGCAAAAAGACCCCTAAATCCATGATTGCTGAGTGTACAAGCTGCTTGAAAACACAGAAAACTTAATTAAAATGTAGAAAAAATGCAATCAACTGTTCAAGTATATTCAGCAAGAATTGTGTGTTCTCTGAGCAGCAACACGTAGAGCATTGTCCTTGGTGCAAATACACTTTTGCTGAACTTTGTCAAATTCTGCTATTTGCAGATTTTACTGACACATGCTTTTTGTTTCATTAAAGGAGGTGTGCCTGGTTCGCTTCTCCCCTGAGACAGAAGAAGATGAAATCTCCTATACTCTTCTTTATGCCTACTTCAGCAGTCGAAGACGTTTTGGGGTGGTGTCCAATAACCTTAAACAAGTGAAGGATATGTATCTTATTCCCTTGGGTGCTACAGAAAAAGTTCCCCATCAGCTCGTTCCCTTTGATGGACCAGGTAACCGGAGGAGTAAATCTATTTTTTCTCTGATAATTGTTTTCTTTCATTAAATCATGCCAGCATTTCCAATTTGTCAAACTGAATTATTGACTTTTATAGGTTTGGAAAACAACCGTGCCAACCTTCTCCTTGGACTCATTATTCGCCAGAGGCCTAAAAGAGATTTTCTTCCTGTGGATGTGAACGAATCTGCAAGGATTGTTCCTGTTCCTGAAATCAAGCCCATCACCATTCCCCCTAAAGTTACCAGAACAACTGAGGAGGAAGAGAAATTATTCCTGTCCACCTTGACTGTACCACTCAAAAAAGAGGTGGACAAACCTCTTGACACTACTGAAGATGAGCCTGTTGCAGAGTCTTCTGAAGAACCGGCTACAACAGAGGAGCCCAGCAGTCAGGAACCACAAAAGCCACTTCGCTTCCTCCCAGGCGTGTTGGTGGGCTGGGGTGGGGAATTACCACCTCTGCCAGATTTCAGTGATAAGCCAGTGACACTAGACACCCCGAAGACCCAGCCTGCTCCCAAAATAGATGCATCAACTGGTAACACTAAAAGTTCAACAGCAGCCGCTTCTCGCTTTGTCATCAAAAAGAAAGAAGCCAAACCTGCTAAAGCAGAACCCGAGCCACTGATCCCAGATGATGCATCTGCTTCTAACGGCTCATCAGCAAAAGACACAGCAGCAGCAGTGGTCCCTCATGCATCAGTCACACTTAAAGATAAACCTCCAGATGTATCGACTGATGAATTTCTGGCAAGCTTATCAGCAGCTCCAAGTGGCTCTGAAACAGAAAAAGGAACAAGTGAAGGGAATTCTTCTCCTCCGCTTGAATCCCAGGCAGCTTCAGATCTCACAAATAGCTTAAAACCTCCTTTGAGTGGAATATTGAAAAAATCTTCTGCGTATTCCTCTGTGACTGAAGATAAATCAGTGGTGCTACAGCAGGATAAAGCCACCCTCTCAGATGCACCAAGTCCTAAACCGGTGCCTGTGTTGAGCAGCACTAAACGGGAGCCAGTGTTACCATTTCACCAGGGATACTTACAGCTCTCTCAGGCCCGGCACAGACTTGAAGAGCCGAACCAAACTGCCACTCAATCATTTCCCAGTAAAAAGACTGATCATGTTGTGGGCCAAGCTGGTGCTGCAGCAACTCAAACACTGACTTCTCCTCAAGTCCAAGAACAGTCTAACACAGAAAATGACTCTGTAACGGCTCCAGCTGTCCCAGCATACAACAGTGCAGCTTACTCTGACACCGTCTCCACACCAAACACAGATGATAGCTCTTCACAGGCTTCCTCTGGACTTCAGCCACAGCTCCCCGAGTGTCTCTCAGAACCATCTGGGCAAATCCCATCTGTGGCCAAAGACTACAAACGTCTGGAGGAGCGATACACCGACCCGTGGGAGAGGCCGCGGAACTCCGAAGACAGAGATCACCACGGGAAGCATGGCTACCACAGAGACACCCACCATGGCAAAAAGAGTCGACACCACGACAGAGAGAGGGAGAAAAAGCACGAGCACAGCCATGATGACAAGTACAAGGAGAGGAGCAGACACCATGGACACTCAGACGACCGTCATGCTGAGAGGAGGAAAGAGAGGCACCACAGCCACGAATACAGCAGCCACCACAAGGACCGGCACAGGCACCGGCGGGACTCTGACTATGAAAACGGACGGAGAAGTTCAAAAGACAGTTTCTCATAATTATTATTGGGACTCTGGAAGAATTTAGATGTCATAGCTGGTACATACCACTTGACTACATCGGCTGCTGATGGAGTTTGTCTTTTATATATCAATCTGCATCCGGAACCCGTGTTTCTCATAGAAGTTTCATTGATATCATTGACAGTACAGCCAAAATGAGATGCGATTTCAGTAAAATAGTGGATTTCTTTACCCTTTTTATTCCAACTAAAAAGATTCAATATTGGAACATTTTCAAGTGAATTACTTGTTTATTGTATATAACATGTTCACATTGAGCTTCAGCACTGATCATTAACAAGTCACATGCTACAAGATGAGCTAATTTTTAGTCTAAATGTTTAAATATTTAAATATGGACAGATTTAAAGCAGCAGCATTCTTTGTTTTATTTCATTTAAATTGGATTTTATAAACATATTTTCAGTTGAGAAAGTATGTACATTTCGGCTTGTAAGATACATTAGAGATGAAGCGTGCCTTTGCACTTTGTGTTTAATGTACAGTTCATAATAAAACTAATCCTTTTTTTTATTGTTGATTACAAAAGATGTGCTGTATTTTTTAATGCATCAAATGTAGCTACAGATGGCAAACATAAAAACAAACAAATCTTTTTCATGAAACGTTAAAATCAACTATAAAATGGGACCACAGGTTGCAAGTTTCAGCTTTGAACTATACTATAGTTTCACTATTAGTCATTACCATAAACATTAAACCCCTCACTGTTTTTAAAGAACAAGACTGGCTTTGTATTTCCAAACAACAAAACATTTCTGACACTTCCTTCAAAGCCCTTTGAAAAAATCCCAGAGGTGACAACAGGTACATTTCTGTCAAATTCAAAGCCTCCGAAGTAAACCAGACCCCCATAGTTTAAAGCTATATATCTCTCAAATGGATCCAGATCTTCCAAAATGCTTTCCCTACCATTCAGGAACACCTGGATAATTGTGCCGTTTAGATTTAAGGACACGTTGTGCCATCTGTTGCAGCAGAGAGTGAGATTTTTGATCGTTAAGGGAAGGGAAAGTCTCTCTCCGAGATTAACAGCGATCTTTAGATGACCTCCTTCAAGTCCAACTGCGAGGTGGTCGTCGTCCTCGTGCTCGGCCTTGCCCACCCACATGATCAAACCGTCTCTGGAGCTTGTGTGCACACTAAAAGAGACTTGTGTGTATTTTAAGTTTCTGGTGTTGAATCTCTGGTCTGTGTATTTAACATAAGATTTTCCAACAAACCTGAAGGTATCTGTGGACATCGCTGTGTTACAGTATGTCCCTGCCCATCCTAAGGGACATATGCAGCTGTAGGAGGCGACAGCAGATGGAACACATAAGGAACCATGTCTGCAGATGTTGTTTACACAGCTTACAGACTGGTTACACACAGAACCCGTCCATAATGGTGGGCATATACATATGAAGGAGGTAACCCCTGTAGTTCTACATTGACCCCCGTTTTGACACACCTTATACCCACAGGGTGTCCCGTCCCAGTCCCCTATGTTTGCTCCACCAACAGCTCCCGTCTCTGTCAGCTCAAGTTCTTGACCGTTGATTAGAAGTTCTCTCAGACCACCTGTGAAGCTCATTGGCTCCCTTTCTGTTGCATCTGGAGAGACAAAGCTCAGAGTGGACACACCTCCAACAAAGATGTCTGTAGCAACATCGAGAGTGGTCATCCCCTTGGTCCCATTCCCTCTGACGCCCTCGTCGTCCACACTAAGGAAGCCTTGGTCACCAATTCGTCCTGCCTTCACTATGTGCCAGGTTCTACCGAGCAAGTCCACCGTTTTAGCTGACTGCAGGATGTGGGTACCGTCTCCGAGATTGTATCTTAGCTGGACAAATCCTGACGTCAAGGAGAGGCAGAAGAAATCTCCTGGAAAAGTAAAAACAGTACATATAAGTACATATTTATTTGGTGGACGAAACGTCTAATATGATCTGATCACAGAAAAGTGATTAAACACAATGACGCAGATCACTGGGCAGTTGGTGGCAAAGCACACAAGCTAATATCACATAATAGCTCACTAATTACAGAGGTACGTTAGGGCAGTGATTCCCAACCTGGGGGTCAATGTATTTATTATATTTTTTAATTAAAGTTTACCAAATTAATTTATTCTGACCTTAATATTAAATAACATGCATTTATTTCATGTTTGTCTAACATAACGAAGTCTTTACAGTTTTGTAATAATTATTGAGTTAATAAAAAGTGAAAAATAACGCGATCTGTACAGGAAACCCGATCGGTACTGCGCATGTGCGAATCTTACGTATGAACACACCGGTCTAGTAGCGACGCATGCAGCTGCTGCAGAGAGCCCTCCTCCCTGTTGGATAAACTAAAGTTTCCAGCGGAGACACCTGGACAGTCCTACATGATCCAGTAAACTTTCAACAGCATCGCCAGTAACGGACTGGGCACCGGGAGATCTCCTGGTCTCCTCGCCGCTAAACCTGACCCGCTCCGTGATCATACCGACGATCAGGACGTTTCTAATCAATAAATAAACAATCCTTCATGGCTCCTCGGGCGTCAGTCCTCCTAAAAGCTGCAAAAACGCAGCAAAGTTGAGTCACAGGCCCTCTCCTCTCTGTGGGTTCGAGTGCGCTGCAGACCTGACCCCCCTTCCTCCCCCCCTCG
>SSNR01000024.1:2126896-2169096 GCA_006937965.1 Callopanchax toddi
GTGTGTGTGGGGGGGGGGGTCGGGTCGGGGGGTCGCCCAGAAAATTGACAGGTAAAATAGGGGTCCCTTGGAAAAAAGGTTGGGAACCACTGCGTTAGGGTAAGTACAGAGTACTTATAGAGATGCATACAGGGGACCTACATGTCATGTATATACATGGATTTGAACAGGGTATACTAAGTACCAGGTATATTCAGGCACATCATCCTTATTTCACATTGTGCTGTTATTATTTTTGTGTGAACTGATGCTACTTAACCTTCTGAGACCCAAGCTTCTGTTTGGCGTGCGTTTTAAATTCCCCACAGAGTTTGGGATTAGTAGGATTACATGTTCCAAAACAAAGTTTGTTTTATTTGACTTAAAACAATTGTTAAAAATTATTGCAATAATTAAAAATCCAAATTTAATAAATTAATGAAATTAAAATGAAGTCTCTGAATGACAACAAGTGTAACTTGAAATAAAATATTTAAGTGCAAGAAGCCAACATCTCAGGGACTCTGTAAGAAACTGAACTGAATGCAGCATCTACAGCACTAAAAGGAGCAGTTGAGCATTTTCCCTGTCATTTTTGTACTTTTTAATTGGGGATTTAAATATCTCTTCATGCACCGCCGGAGCCCTCTAACAAGTTAAACATGCCTGTGGTTTATTTGTGAGCAGTTTAAATGATCATTTTATCCTCCAAGGCTCTCAGAGTAGATTGGATTGATATTTCAAAATCAAGCATGAACAAAAAATAAAACTTCTTCCAACATGAACTTTTCTATTATACATATTTGTCTAGTTAAATTCAATCAGGCATTTGCCTTCAAAATAAAAACATGTTGCAGACTGAAAGAATACATTTTAAAATATATATTTCTGTTTAGGATTACACTAAGCACACACAGATGTATTTTATGAGGCTTTTAGTGCAATATAAACACGTGGATTTATATTTTCACCAGCTCTGGGGCTGAGATGTTGAGCAGCGTAAACAAGAATGCCATCAGGTGACAGAGGCTGGAACTGCAGCTCCACAACAGTCCTGTGTCTAATCCTCATAGGTGGGAATGACATCCATGAAGACTGGTTAGTGCTGAAGAATGGATCACTGATGCTGACAGCTGAACAGGAAAGATAATGGCATTTAAATAATTAATCAGCGTTGTCTTTTTAAATAAATAAAGGGCATAAAGCTGACAGGTTCAGCAGTGAAACCTCTCTCGCAGTGGAGTCCTGCAGCCCCCAGGGGGCACTGGCAGGTATATCCGTCAGGCAGAGGGATGCAGGTGGAGCCGTGGGCACACAGCGGAGGGGGGCTGTGCTCGTCGTCACACACAGACACAGTCTCAGTACAAAGAGCTCCTTTCCATCCAAGAGGGCACCGGCAGCTGTAGATGGGAACAATCGAACACAATGAAAAGTGTGCAGCTAACTCATGTCACATGAAAAAGGCATCAAAAGGCATCTTTGATGTGTTGTTTACTGCCATAATCAACAATGACAGCATGAACACCAGAGAGATGTTTTGTCCTTACTATACAGAGGAGCCGGAGTCCATGCACGTCCCTCCGTTCTTGCAGTGAACCTGAACACAGGGGGTGACCCCACACTGACCCACACTGCGCCCGAAGGCTGGATGACCCACAGGCTGTCCAAGCGCCTGAAACTTTCTGTCTCTTCCAGTCCGAAACTGCACATGAAAAATGCACCCTTTGAGACGAACAAACACAGATGCCAGAGGATGTTATTTCCTCGAAAAAGAAGAAAGACTAAGATTCAATGTGAGCATTGCAAAACCTAAAGAAAAAATATGGATTCCAGCTTTTATTCAATGTCAGAAAGTGAGCTGGCTAAAATCCTGATGTTACTTCATGCAATTCTAGACACAATGACGATGATGAGATCAGGGCTCTGTGCACATCATACCATCACTTTCAGGATTCTCCAACTGGATTTGCAGAAATGCAATGTGCAGACACTCATTACTGAACAACTCTCCAGCCCTTCAGCCACAGAACTGCTGTCTACAGAAAAACATTCTAAATGTTGACTCATCCATCCAGACTACCTGCTGGTATTTTTCTGTACCTCTGTTCTCATGTGTTCACACACAGCTGAGTCACCTGGCCTTGTTTCCATTTCAGAGGTTTGGCTTTTTGGCCACAGCCTCTCCATGAAGACCACTTCTGGGCAGACTTCTGAACACACCTGGGTTCAACGGGCTTCTGCCAGTTCTGAGCTGATCACTGTGCTGGACATCTTCAGATTTCAAAGGGAGGTGATCATGATGTGTCTTTCATGTGCATCTTCAAAAGAGCTCAATCAGCTCAAGTTGCTTTGAAATCTTTACCTGGGAGAGACCTTGCTGACGTTGCCTTGTTGCTGAGCTCAGGCTTGGTGTGGAGTTTGACCTTTGACATGAAACCATCCTCCACAGCCTCAGCTTGGTAGCACAGTTTAGCCGTTCCTAATTCAGATTTCAGTCTCCTACACAAACAGCTGCTTCCATTTCAGGTAATGACTGCGTTTCAAACTACATGAAAATGACGATGATTAGCACCTGTTTGGTGTAATTAGTTAATCATACACCTGAATCCTTGAATTAGAGCAAGTGAAACGAGTGTAAATGAAGCAGTTTTAAAGGTAAAAGGTGATGAACCAACTCTTCTTTTAGCTTGTTTTGCATATTTTAAGTTAACAAAAACTAAAGTTGTTATTTGTGCATTGTTATTTAACACCTGCCTTTAATTTGACTTGTTAAAATCTCAGCAGTCCTTCTAGTTCCAATCCAAGGGGTTTCATTTAATAATAATAAAAAAAAAAAAAAACTCCCCCCATGTGTTATTTAGCATCACCAACATAATATTTGCTTTCTGCTATCATAATTCAATTTATCAAGACAATATTTGCTTTGGCCTGCACCTCCAAGTGCCCAAGGCCTTCTATTAATATAAGGCCCAAACGCAACCCTCACAGTCATCTGCACATGCTGACTCTCTCCTCTCAGCTGCATTAGTCACTGGCATAAACAGGATGCAGGGGAAATGTCATGCTCGCTCATGAATATTCATGGCATGATGCTGTCTACTTGGCAGACTCAAGTGATGGTTGTGCTGCAAACACAGACCGTCAAAAAGCAAAGCAGATTCATGAAGATGATTAGAAAAGAGGGTGCACTTTGATTCTGCGGTGCACACATCACATTGCAGCGGAGAGACTCGAGCAGCTCAGTTCAGCTGCAGAGGTTTTTTTTTTTTTAAAAAAAGCTCTAGAACCCAGAAAATTACTTTCATGTGATGTTTTCAAAAATATTGTAAAAATCTTTCAAATCACCTTTGAGATGTGAGGGTTTTTCATCAACAGGAGCAACAAAGTTCCCTCGTTTCTGGGTATTTAATCAAGAGCTTAAAGTGTGACTTTTCCTCATAGCAGCGCTGTTTTCTCCTCCATCATTCCACAGGGGAGTGTGGATCTGTTGATAACTGGAACTGAAGTGCATTATCAGTGTGTTCACTGCCAGCCATCATGATTAGGGCTCCAGGAAGGTCACACAGATCTGATTAGACACTCATGAGTTCTCATTACATTCGGAGTGGAAAGGTTATGCTTCCACCAGTGTGGCCCTGCTCAGGTAGTGCTTACCCATACAAACCATAGTGATTCTGACACGGCAGGAACAAACTGATATTTCACCTCTGCTGATTTGATTTTTTGAAAGTTTATTTTTCCTAGTGAGCAGGAAACGTGAATTTTTAGACAAAAAAAAAAAAAAGAAGCAAAACACAGTAATCACCCTGGACCTTATGAATAAAAATCTTTTGTTCTCCTCAAATGGATCTGTCATGACATTTTATAAAAACAAGCTTCACCGCTGTGGTGCAGAGATTACTGAATATGGTTATATTGATATTCATAGCTATTGTCACCATTACAGTTATGGCAATTTTGCTGTACAGCTCCACACATTAGCGGGCATGATGGATTCTCTCCAAAACCTATTCTTACATTGGGGTGACCTGGGAGAACGCATAAACGATGCTGATGTTGACAAAGATGATTTGGATAGTGCCCTTGTTCAAGTGACTTATCAGCGGCGGAATGAATTTACACACAACACACTGTATGGGGTGTGAAGCAATTACAGAGTGCAGATACAATCAACCTCAAAGCCCCGTTCTGGCCTGTAACTCCCTTTTCATTACAGCCCTTCCCCTCTGCTTGCAAAAAGATGGAGATCCTGGGAGAAACTCCAAGCCCCGGCGCCCTTTCCGTAGATAGCAGATTTAGGCTGTAATAAAGCCGTAGAAGTCGTACCTTGAAAGCCTTGGCGGAATCTGGAGCCAAGTGGCAGCAGTTCAGGGGTGAACTCATTATATCCGCCTACAAAGAGCTGGTTGAAAACATTCAGGCCCACCAAAGGTCCAGGAGAAAATCCTGTTCTGTTACGCTGCCCATCGACCTGAGGGAGACACAATGAAACACCAATATTCCAGCTGGAGTCTGCACACGTCTGTGTCAACGTATCAGTCAAATAGCTAATAAACTCCTACATTTTTTCCTCAAATGAGATGTCATTTGGAGAGAGAACTCAATCTTCTGTTGTTTTAAAAATTCTACAGCTTGCAGATCTTTCAGCAAAATCAGCTGCTAACACATCTTTCCAACTAGGGGGATCACACTCCTCAGCTCAATAGTTGAATCTCAGATTGAGGAGGAACAATGTGGTTTTCGTTCTGGTCGTGGAACTGTGGACCAGCTCTTTATCCTGGCTAGGGTGATGGAGGGGTCATGGGAGTTTGCTCAACCAATCCACATGTGTTTTGTGGATTTGGAGAAGGCTTATGAGTCCCCAGGGGCATCCTGTGAGGGATGCTCTGGGATTATGGAGTGGATGGCCTTTTGTTGAGGTCCATTCAGTCACTGTACCAGTGGAGTGTGTGTCTGGTCCACATAGCCGGCAGTAAATCGGACCTGTTCCCAGTGAGGGTTGGACTTTGCCCTTTGTCACTGGTTCTGTTCATAATCTTTATGGACAGGATTTATAGGCACAGCCGTGGTGTGGAGGGTGTCGAGTTTGGTGGCAGGAGAATCTCTTCTCTGCTTTTTGTGGATGATGTGGTCCTCCTAGCTTCATTAAGCTCTGACCTGCAGCTCTTGCTGGGGAGGTTCGCAGCCAAATGTGAAGATACTGGGATGAGGATCTGCACCTCCAAATCTTACACCATGGTTCTCGACTGGAAAAGGGTGACTTGCCAACTTCAGGCCAGAAAAACGGTCCTACCTTAAGTGGAGGAGTTTAAGTATCTCTGGGTCTTGTTCACAAATGAGGGAAGGAGGGAGCGGGAGATCGACAGGCGGATTGGGGCAGTGTCTGCAGTGATGCGGATGCTGAACTGGTCTGTAATGGTAAAGAGGAAGTTGAGCCAGAAAGCAATGCTCTTGATTTACCGGTCAATCAACATTCTAATTCTCACCTATAGTTGTGAGCACAAGAACAAGATCGTGAGTACAAGCAGTAGAAATAAGTTTCCTCTGCAGGGTGGCCGGGTTCAGCCTTAGAGATAGAGCGAGGAGTTTGAACATACGGGAGGGACTCAAAACCGCTGCTCCTCCACATTGAGAGGAACGAGTTGAGCTGGTTTGGGCCATCTGGTCAGGATCCCTCCTGGACGCCTCGATTGGGAGGTGTTTCAGGCATGTTCTTCTGGCAGCAGGCCCCTGGGTCGACCCAGGACAAGCTGGAGGAATTAATTTCGAGGCTGGCCTGGGAATGCCTTGTAGACCCACTGCAGGAGGTTGCTGGTGAGGCAGATGCAAACATCCTGCTCTACTTGACCAAAGGACCAAAATGATCTGTTGGTAAACTAGAGACCTGATGTGCTCCAAGAAAACTTGCGACCACAAAGACAAAAAGGAATGATCCTCATATCCTTAGTTGTGAGCGCATATTCAAAGTTGAGTTTACATCTCACCTTTTTCATGTGAAGCTTATTAAGAGAAGCAAACAGAAACTGCCTGCATATGTTGCCACATGAGGTTGGGTATTATCATGCACCAGGAACCCAGGACCCACTGCATCAGTGAAGGGTCCAACAGAGGGTCCAAGGATTTCCTCCTGATACCTACTGGCTGTCAGGGTTCTAGTTTATCCTGTACAGGTCTGTGTGTCCCTCCTGATCTGCCTCCCCAGACCAACAGCAACCCACCACCAAACCCATCATGCAATGCTGCAGCAGCATAACATTCACCACAGTTTCTCCAGACACTTTCATGTCACATGAGCTCAAAGTGAACCTGCTCTCATTTGTGAAAAGCACAGACATTCACACCAGTAGCCAACTGGAGGACACTTCGTAGAGCTCTGGTAGTATTAATCCTGTTCCTCCTTGCACAAAGGAGCTCTTTATGACATGGACAAACCATTGATCAAATAAAAATCACATAAAATGAGTAAAAACCAAACACAATAAATAACAAAATAAAATAAAACCACCTTCAGCCATCCTGTTTTCTTTGACCTCCCGAAGGTGACGGTGTGGATGTCGATGTGAGAGTTGAGCCGATCACTAACTACTGTTGCGACTCCTGATCCCAGGTTGAACCTATGCATGACTCTTCCACTTCGTAGTCCCAAAACAAGAAAGTCGTCTCCATCATTACCTGAAAGAGATTCAAAAAGTTACACTTAAATAATAATAAGAAGAAAAAAAGAGAAAACCACCACAGAAAAGCAAAGTTCAAACTGTATCTTTGTGCTTTTTATACAATATTTTTAACTTAAGTTAATAACAGTCAATGATCATGAGGAGATCATAGATGCACCTTTATTGAGTTAACCAGCAAATCATTTTCATTTCATCTTTTCCTCTGTTGTGTTTTTGGTTTCATCTGTACAGTCGCCGCTCACCCTCCTGACAAGTGTTTCATTATCCACGTTGCTCTTGTTTTGTTTTGCCTCCACTCAGATGAACTGTACTCTCCAGAGAAAACAACTGCAGAGAGATCTATGAGATCTTGTGATTCTGTCCCCCCCCCCCCCCCCCCCCCCCCCCCCCCCCTCCTTCCTCAGATGAAATATGCTGCTGACAATGGCGCAGCGGTTAATCTGACCCTGCTGAAAAGGAATACTAATTTAATGTGATAGCTACTGACAGCATCACAACACACACCTACACCTCAAAGTCAGTCCAGCTTTGCTTTTTTCATGATGATTGGTTCACATGTTCATTTTACTGCCAAATGCACCGTGCAAGTCAGGAACAATAACATCAGCTGGAAATCAAATAATTGTTAAACTGTGAGAAAACCTCTTGTGTTTCAAAATCTACTAAAAAGATAAAAAAAGACAAAAATCCTCAGGGAACTCTAGCGGTAATCTATTCAATAGCACATTACCATACACAGCAGGTGATTTAAATGTCTCTTTTAAAACCTTCAATGAAGTTGGACAACTGAAAATCAACTAAAAAGAGATGTTTGTTTTATTTTCGTCTCCACATGACAGTATGAGTGTTTTCAAACGGCTCAGTGTGTGTCACGACGGAGCTCACCTCGTCCTTTCTGGCCAGCAAACAGGATCAGGTTGTCTTTGACAGCAGATGAATTATTTGCAAGCGTGAACTTCAGCTTGAACTCATAGAAGAAACTCAGGCTCGGGATGGAGGTGTAAGCCACAAAGGACGTGTACCCAAACTCATCGCTTCCACTGAATCTGGCACGAGTTATATTGATGTCTGCAAAAAGGAAAAAAACAAAACAAAACAAAAACACATTAACACAAGCTGCTGCAGGGCCTACTGTGTTTGTGTGATAATCTTGTCTAAAACTAGAAAATATTTTTATTATCTCTATCCCAGTTTGCCAAAAGATGGCACTATTGCCACGTATTGCAGACCCGGCCTTTAAGAAATGCATGCATTTTCCTTTCTGATGCTATTAGATGATGACCTGTTTTCAAATACTACCACCTCCTCACTCCTATTCTATTTTCATCAGTGGCTGTTTAGGAGGGATTCTGGCATACGGGCTTCACTTCATATGCAACGTTCACAAGGGTAGCACAATAATCCCAAAGATATTCAATTACAACCTTCAGTTTACATATTCAGAACGCATGGTTGATTCAATAATACCCCTCCGATGCATTTCATCTGATCATACCCATCTTCTTGATTTTACACCAGGGACTTGATGTAAATTTACCCACGCTCAATCAAAATTACATGCTGCCATAGTTTTTTTTCCTCTTTTTTTTTCCTCCCAGACACATATCTGCTCCTCCTCTTCGTCCAGGAGCCATCGACAATGACTAAGAGTGGTTCAGAGCAGCCCTCTGCGACTGCCCTCAGCTCCGTTTGGCTGCTAAATTATTAATAAAGCTGCAAATGCTTCTGTTATTGTCTGCTAGAGCTGTATTTGCCTATTGCCTTACTGCATCTCAGTGCTAACTTATTTTTTAACTACATCAGATTTGATCTTTACATTCAGCTCCATGTGTTTTCAGATCATTAACACAACATCAGCACTCAACTGAACAAATAATTAAAGTCTCAAACCTTTTCTGAACAGAAATACTTTTATTTTTCATTGAATATTTTATTCTTTTAATTAGTATTTGATTTATTTTACGTGCCAACCCGGACAACTTTAAAAAATAAAGTAAAGCTGATTGAAAAGTCATGAATTGTGTTGATGCAAACAAATAAACATGTCTTCTTTAATTACTGAGCGTTACACTCCAATGTGCACATGGCACATTGTCATAGAAATGTTGAAATCTTAAGTTGTCTCTCTGGAAATAAACAAATCTCCAGCGCCACAGAAGCTCCACAAAAGTCATGTTTTGTTTGAAGTGACGTGTGATGCGTCTGAAATCATCCTCTGGATCCAGAGCTGATTCAGAGGACAACAGGAATTCTGATGCTCCATTTTTCCGGAGGCGGCGACACTTACAGTAGATCTGTGCCACTTGGTTGTGCAAAACAAAATTCAATATTCACAACCACAACAGCCTCAGTTGACTCATAAGATGCAGAGGGCATAGCGTCTATAAAATGCAATCAATCGTCTTTAAGATCTGAACACTTTATCTTGTCAGAAGGTTTTGAAATATTTTCCACTTTGCTATGCATTTCTGCAGAAGATAAAAATGAACAACATGCAGCACCAGATTAAATTAATTCTTACATAAAACGTCTTGCACATTATGTGCATGTTTGCAGCCGCTCAGGAACTCAGAGCTTCTCCTGACTTAAAAATACTCATAATATGTACAGCACATAGTTTATAAACCTCAGAAAAGGTTGACAAAAAAAACTAATAAAGCACTAAATCAATAATAAACACAAGTGCTGATGCCTCCAAATATTAAAGTCCGTTTTTACACAGGAGAGTTTGTAAATGAGCTGTGTAAAATACACAAGCTTAGCCCCCTAGGCAGATTAAATATTTTGTTGATTTATGAAGTAAAACAAGTGAACCTATGCAACCCCTTGCAGCAAAAACAGACAGTAAAATATGAGCAGTTTGTTGGAAGCTAATGCACAGTAATTGTGTTTTATTTCCTGAATATATCTCAGAACATGATGGATCTAAATTGACTTGCAGTTGTGCAGGGCGACAGATGACTCTCTAAACGTTGCGGTAACAATCAGCAACCATGGACTCCTCTTAGCAGCTGATGGAGGACCTGGAAATGAAGCTAAATGGTGCCTACAAAGCAGAGAAAGACTATAAAAAGAAATCAAAGTGCTTCAAGCGAGAATAATCCACTGTCTGAAATGTCATTAAGAAATGCCAGTTAAGGTAAGCTGGAAATAAAGAGACAAGACCTGGAAGAGAAAAAGATTTTCAGACAAATCTGCACATCAACCAGAAAGCTGTCTATGTAGAGAGAGGCAGAGCTGATGTTCTGTAGAGCTGATGCACAAGTAGGGTCTATCTGTAGAATTACCTTAAAGCTAACTGTACATGTGGCTTTTTAATTAAAGGATGAATTAGTAAAAATAACAGATAAGAAAAAGTGGAAACAATGGTTGAGTTCTTTGGTCAAAAATTACAGAAAAAGAGAATAAGTAGCACCTCGCTGCAAAGCCTGATGGTTAAAATATTTTGCTACGGGGTGATGAGGAAGCACAGGAAACATTATGGAGAAAAAAAGAGTTAATTAAGAATCAGTCCTTCTGGAAAAAAAATTGGAGATACAAAAGACAATTTTTCTAAAGCAGACTGTAAAATCCTTCACCTACATCAACAGAGACAGGAGGAAACTCTCAGAATGTTCAGTGAATTGCACATCATCTGCACAAACCTACTGTACATGCAAAGATTCCAGAACATTTTCTAATTTTAAGGAAGCTGCAGGAAAACGCTTCTAAATCAAGAGCAGAAAGCATCTCAGCTTGTTATACTAAATAACAGGGTTTTAATATTTGATGACTCATGTTTAAATGTGTGTTTTTGGACTCCTGAAAGCAACAAAAAATATGTAACTTGACTAAACTTCTGCATGGGACCACAACTTAAAATGTTTTAAAAGAAAACGTGTGGCATGGAAAAACACTTGTTTTTCGTTTCAGTTTTAGATATTTATGTGTTGTTTTAGTCAAATTGTGTTGAAAACTAGGGAAATAATAGTGATGACATTAAATTTTCATTAACAATGCAGGATTTTACTTCTCAAGACCATCAATTCTCTTTGTTTCCATTCTTCTCCACCCAAATTGTTCACAGCTTTTTGTGACTAACGGCTTTTGGAAACAACAACAACAAAAAAAACAGACAAAAATATTAAATTGAAAAGGAAGACATACAGCGGTTAGATCTATTATGATAGATAGCTAACTTCCTTAAGCTTTTTCTTATAAAGGAAAAATGACACCCAAGCTGAATTGCAATTACTGTGCCTATTTTGCCAAAGCGCCACATAAGGAGAAGTGCTGCGAGTTTCAAGAACAAAAAGGCCCCAGGAGGCCGGGGAGTGATCAGTTTTGACTCTGATCTAATCTGATGTTTCAGGATTAAAATCCAAATGTCAGCTATGTACTTAGTGTGAAAATAGAAGGTTATACTTCTTTGTTTGGCAACAGGGTGCTGGGATCCTGACAGAGGCTGTGGCATGGCTGAGTGACTTATATGCCAAGCACCCTGCTGCTGCTGCAGTCAGTCTAGTCAAGCAAAACCTTTTGTTTCTGAGATCCACAACCTGTGAAACCCTTTACTTCATGGCACTGCTGTTGGAAAATAAGCATGTGAAGTGGTATATGAATCACAATATGAACGTATCATTACTCTCATTTATACACTGATAAACCCCTTCATAACCATGTCATGAGCTCTAGAGTCTGAACTCGATCTGTACTTGATAATGGAGAAGAAAGGAGATTTAAGTGACTTTAAATGTGGCGTGGTTCTTGGTGCCAGACAGGCTGGTCTAAGTATTTCAGAAACTGTTGATCTACTGGGATTTTCACCCACATCCATTAGGGTTTACAGAGAATGGTCCAAAAATAAGAAAACATCTAGTGAGTGGCAGTGGGAAACAATAAGAGACTGGAAAAATGTTTCCTGGTCTGATGAGTCTCGATTTCAGCTGAACCGTTCAGATGGTCGGGTCAGAATTTGGTATTGACATGAAAACATCACCCTGCCTTGTATTGGTGGGTCAGGCTGCTGGTGGTGTAACGGTGAGGGGGAGATTTTCTTGTTCCACTTTGGGTCCCTTAGTACCACCTGATCAGGGTTCAAACTCCACAGTCTACCTGAGTATTGTTGCTGACCATGTCCATCCCTTTATGACCACAGTGGACCCATCTGCTGATGCCACTTCCTGCAGGATAATGCTCCATGTCTCAAAGATCAGATCATCTCTAACAGGTGTCTAGAACATGACAATGAGTTCACTGGACTCCAATGGCCTCCGCAGTCACCAGATCTCAATCCAACCCAACACATCACGGATGAGCAGCAAATCTGCAGCAACAGTGTGATTCCTTCATGTCAGTATGGACCAGAACCTCTGAAGAACACCTCGTTGAATTTATGACACTAAGAATTAAAGCACTTCTGAAGCCAAGAAGGAGGTCCAACAAGGAGTTTACAGAAAGAAAATAATCTCTTGAATCACATTTCTAAAGATGAACATTTTAAAAAATCAATAATGTTTCAGTCACATTGAAATTCTAGTTATTAGGAAATAAGATCTTATAAACTTTAAACAGCCTCTTAAAATATTCAGCAAGCAGCCGAGAGTTTGATTATCTGACTCCTCTGCTGCAGGAAGACGTTTCTGCCATTTCAGCAGAATTTAGCTTCATTAATCCTTTTATTCAACAACAGACTCTGATTATACCAACTGCTAAAGGCTTTCATCTACCAACTGTTTGCAGATTAGTCTCTTAATAAATTAGTCCTCGCTTAATCTACGCCACATTGTTTCGTGTGAAGCCGTCCTATGCGTACGTACCTTGGTCACACAGCAGACCCTGTCTGCCAAAAGGGCAGAGACAAACGGCCTCCAGCGGAGACTTGGGGATGCAAGTGGCTCCGTGACTGCAGGGGCCACGCTCACAGGCACTGAGCTGACACCGCCGGCCGGTGTAAAGAGGGGGGCACTCGCAGAACCAGTCCTCGGCGTCACTGGACGTGCAGAGAGAGACATCATTATTCATCATTATACAGTACAGTGGACAGAGTACAAATACATGAGTATTCCCAGAACAAGTAAAAAAAAAAACCTGCTACCTCTATGTATTAGACAAGCCACTGCAGTGAAAGTTTTTAAATCAGATTTAAAAATGTACTGTTTAGGTTTGACAGTATGTGAGTTCATTTTAATCTCGTTTTGGGCTAATGTTGTTGACTCTGTATATGTTTTTTTGTTTTATTCACATCTTTAGATAGATTCCTTTAACTCCTTTTAACATAACTTTATTTATATTAGTTTTATCTGTATTTCTGTTGGGCATATTGATACGTTTTATACTGTTTCTGCTGTACTTTGACCTTATAGTATTTAAATTGCATTATAAATATATATCTGGATTGAATGATCTGATGAGATGACTATAAAAATAGTGATATTTAGCAAAAGCAACTGATTTTGAGCAATATTTACAATATTTTAAATTTTTTCTTTATGTTTTTCCACTTGTGTGCTTCCTTTTTTCTTTTTTTTTACAAAAACAGAAGAATGATCAAACGAGCAAAGACAGACATCCAGACAGAGTTTATAAAGTGCTCTTCAGACAGAACTCTGAAGGTACATAAGACGGCATGGGTGGGGTTTCAATCCTATAAATGAATAATGTGTTTCGAGCAGCAGCGCTGTAGGATGTATTTTGCTCCTCGAGAAAATGGCTTCTACCAATAAAATATTTACATTCTGCCATCAAAGTTGAGCATTGTTTGATATGAATGTAGCCCAGTGAGATACAAAAAGATGTTGTATAATGCCAAAAAAGAAGAAGGTATGAAGCGTGACGTCGTGTTGTGTTTGATTTTTAACAAATTACTCTTTTTCAAGCAATTTTAAGGCACAGTGACATTTGGCAGCATGCTGATTTTGCTGACTGCGACCATTATTCTTTAAAGTAAGAGTCAAAAACTGGGAAATGTCGTGTAGGTATCTGGAGGAGAAAAGGCGCAGCTGATTTATAGGCTTTGACAACCTCAAAGAGAAAGTTGTGCTGATCTGGTGCTCAGAGAGCTGCTAACTTGTCCTTTAAGTTGTCACTCAGTGACACATAATATGCTTAAGTTTTCCTCCAGAAGCCCTGATTACTTGAAATAGTCAAACACATCCAAGTGATGTGTTGTGGATGATTTTTTTTCTTAATATGAATCATGGGTGAATAGACTGAATGTCTTTGTTTTCACCTGAGTAGACTGGGACTGGAGCTGTCAGCCATTTTTAAAAAATATACTGTGCAGGGAAAGTTAATACGACCCACAGAAAGGCCTTTTTGTGCCTCTCTAACAGAGAAATGTTCAGATTATTCGGACATCTCTGCAAAAAGTCAAATCCTTAAATTAAACCCCTTCATGTATTTACACTGAACTCTTAACTGATCACACTTCTTGATGTTAACATGAGCGTAGATTAGTTTACAGTTTAATTAAATTAAATGATGTTTACAAACAAGACTTGCACCCGTTTGGCCACCTTTCAACAAATGGGTTTTGTGGCTTAGTTGAGGATTTACAGTTAAGCCTAAAATCACTTATACTCGTGCCAATTTATGGTCTGTAATTGATCAGTGGGTTTTCTTTTGGCTGGAACCGACAAACAAATCATAAATGAGACATTGTGTTGGAGATGTTATTGATAAATGGAGCGTTTTGTTGTTTTATTAAAATTTTTATGACAAATTCTGCATCAAAATGATTCACAAGCATCAATTCTCAGAAAGCTCTTTCATTAGTCATCACAGCAATCAGACGGTTCTTATAATAGCTAACAAACTCTCTGTATGTCTCTACTGGGGTTTTGGACCACTCCTCCTGTTTCTGTGTCTTTCATGTTTGAAAGCTTCCTCACTCTCACTCCGGTCTGCGGTTTCTCTTTTTTTAGATTTTTTTTTATTTGTCAAAGTAAAGGGCATCTTGAGAGAAAAGAGCTGCATTAAGATTCTACAGAAGACACTGGGCAGGTCTGCAGGAAAACTTAAGCCAGCAAACCCTCCAAAAAGACATGCATTACAATAACACAGCAAAGGTGGTCCACAGTAGCTGAATAATAGTGGTATTCTGGTGTGATCCGAACAGGATATAGACACTCAGTCACAATTGTGAGAAAACAAAAAATGAGACCGATAGACGGGAATTTCTCCAATCTAACAAATAAGAAAGCCATCTTCAGGTTATCTGGATAAACACTATCAATAGACTGGTTAGGTGTGGAAAAAATGCTATCGGAAAATGGATAAAAAAAACAAACATTAAAGATTTCAAAAAATGACGACTTTGTCACCCAAACCAGCTCCAATCAACATGGCTTCCTTGTGATTCAGGCATGCGTACATCTGATTAAAACTACAACTGCTTTTCACTTAACTAGCTGTAATCAGGTGTAGTTTTGCAGCATGTAAAACACTTATAGAGCTGAAGTTCAGAGTTTTTGCAGGTGGCACCATCTATAGGTGGAAAAACTGTATTGCAGCATAAACTGTTCCTCCTACTTCCGTGTTTACAGCTGAATTAGCAACACTGTTCATGAATGCGCACCTCTAGCCAGCCAACAGAGCTAAAACACATTGTTTTACAATGATCATTCTCACATTAGGATGCTTTGTTTGTTTTAAAGACGTACTTGCCTATAAGGAATGTTGCAGACATTGCATCAGTCCGGGTATTTCCACAAACACTTGCGCCCACTGTGATTGACATCTGTACATAGGCGGATGTCTAACGCTATTGGCTAACGCTGACTGGCACTCAGTTCTAATTGCATGGGGCTCTACAGGACGGGGAATGGGCTTAGTAAAAAAAAAAAAAAAAAAGCTGTATTGTCTTATATCAAAGAATAGGGTCAGACTATCACTGATATGGATTTCTAAAAAATCATACATAGCTCCTGAAAAAGGGAAAACTCCAGATACCAGCTTTAACACTTTATTTAACCAGGACTAACCTAATTGAGAATCAGAATCCTGGCCAAGATCAGCAGCAAGACAACTTAGATGCAACTTTTAAGTTTCGAAAACAGGAAGTAATAAATTTAACAAACAAATAATTAAATAAAATAAAAAAATCTCTCTTACTTGTAATTGTCTTTGGGGTTCATTTACTGTTACAGCAAGGCCATAAAATGTTTAAAAAACACTTAATAGTACATGGATTTTAATTTCTTTGAACATTTTATAAGCTAGATGTGTTAAAAAAGCAATTTGGAGAAGACAGCCTCAAGCCACAAAAGTCTACCAAACCAGCAGGAAATATTTTATAGCTCACTGATTTTATTAAAGCAGACAATTACAGTTACGTCTGAGTCGTATAATGTCAACAAAAACAAGCTTCAAAGTAATCATTCTCTCCTTTAGAAACACTTCCTTCTGCTATTTTTCATGAAGATGTTTGTCAGAGGGAGGCAAAGGTTGAAGATAAAAACGATGTTAATGACAGACGGCATCACTGTGAATGTGGAGGTTGAATGGTCAAAATGAGTTAATTTTATATGTGACAATTTATTTTCTGGAACATTAATTCATTCTGCCTCGGGTTAGGATTCCAGGAGAAGTTGCTATGATGAGTGGAACAGTGGGCTGCCAGAGCTGAAGGACATCACTACCTAATTCAACAATAACATTAACCTTTTAACGTCCACAACAGGAAAAAAGCTATGTAAATTACTCTGTGGAGCATTTAAAAATTGTATTTGGACCAATATGGGTTATAATATAATGTAAGGTAACAATAATGTTATTTTAGGGCAATAATACAAGGTAAATAAGTTAAACATTTTATTTAAACATCCTCGTATTTTCTTTGAATTGTTTAGTGTAATAGTTTAAGTTGAGTAAATGCTTCAATAAGATGAACTACAATGTATAATCAATATATACTTTACAGTCTATAGACTCTGGCAGCTACAGACCAATCTCTAAATGACCTTTAACTGTATTTTCAAGATCCTTGAAAAGGTTGTGGCTAAACAGCTCACAGCAGTTCTGGACAAAACTAGCATCACTGATGGATTTCAGTCAGGTTTCCTTAGAGCTAATTTGACGGAACAGCTCATCTTAGTGTGTCCAGTGACATTGTGACCTGCAGAGATTCAGGAGATTGTTCTGTTCAGGGTCTGCTGGATCTGATTGCAGCCTTAGTTACTGTTGAGCATCACTACAATGCTACTTTATAGGCTGAGAGACTGGGTAGACCTATCAGGATCTGCACTGAAGTGGTTTTCCTCACATCTGTCTGAGCTTTCTTTCTCTATCACTGTTGCCAAGTATAGGTCCTCCTTCACTCATGGTGTCCAGCAAGGCTCTGTGTCGGGGCCTCTGTTGTTTATTATCAATCTGCTCCCTCTTCAGCACATTCTGATGTATTTTAAAGATATCGCCTACCATCTTTATGCAGATGACATTCAACTGTAATCTCCTTTAAGGCTCATGAGAAGTCTAAGCTGCAGCTGTTGTACATGTGTTTAGACTATCAACAACTCTAGAGTTTAGAGTCCAGACATAGCTTGTTCCTAAAGTCAGGGATTCCCTTCGTCAACTTGCTTTGTTTACCAAACCCTCTGTTAGGAATCTTGTGTAACCTTTGACTCAGCTCTTATTCTGGATGCTCAAGTCAGTTCTCTGGTTTGCTCTTTTTTCTTATCTCAGGAATATTGATAAACTGAGTTCCATTGTGTCATGCTCTGAACTGGAAATTGTTGTCCATGCTTTTGTCTCTTCATGTCTGGACTACTGCAACTCGGGCGGCACTAGCTCAGTTGGGAGAGTGGCCGGTCTGGTAACCGGAGGGTCACCGGCTCGATCCCCAGCTCTGGCTGGGTTAGATTGTCGTTGTGTCCTTGAGCAAGACACTTCACCCAATTTGTCTGTGTGAATGTGAGTGTGACTGTGTGTGAATGTTGGTGGTGGTCAGAAGGGCCGATGGCGCAGAATGGCAGCCTCGCTTCTGTCAGTCTGCCCCAGGGCAGCTGTGGCTACAGACGTCTGTCGTAGTTTACCACCACCGGTGAGAATGACTGTGTGAATGAATAATGCAACTCTGTAAAGCGTCTTTGAGTGACCTAGAAAAGCGCTATATAAAACTGATGCATTATTATTTATTATTATAACTCACTCGTCACCCGTCTTAACCAAACTTCCTTGGATTGGTTACAGGTGGTGCAAAAATGATTGTGCAAGGCTTCTGACTAAGTTCTCCAAATACACCCACGTCACCCCGTTACTCTTCCAGCTTCAATGGCTGCCTGTACGTTCCTGAGTTAATTCCAAGATCCCAGTCCATGGTATGGACAATCTCCAACATACATACATCTTTTTCATTTTTACACCCCCAGTAGGTCCCTTAGGTCCAGTGAGAAAAGCCTACTGGTTGTGCAGCATACTAGGCTAAAGACTAGAGGAGACAGAGCTTTGCTGCTGTGGTCCCCAGACTCTGCACTCTCTCCCTCTGTGCCGGAGATCAGTGGACTCAGTGGTCACTTTTAACCCTCGTGCTGTCTTAGGGGGTCAAACTGACCCCAAAAGACTAGAAAACTCCACAGGCACCAACATAAGGACAGTGCAAAGGTTAAAAAGCAGCTCAAAACACACCTCTCCAAACTTTGTTTTTAATGTGAACTCTTTTAGATGAGTTACTTACACTGTAGTTTCTTTTCCTGCTTGTATTTCTATTGTCAGTTCTCTGTGTATTTCTCTGTGTCTCACTTGTGATTATAAAGCGCCTTGTGATTTCTATCTGGAAATGCACTATACAAATAAAGAGCGCTACCAAGTGGTTGACCTACTGGGCAGCAGTAGAAAAGTGGCACATTAGGGTGCTTTCACATCAGGATATTCCAGGGGACTCAGTTCAGTTGGGTGGGGATTGCAAAATATTTTAGCATATTGGTTTGGTTTGCTTTCACACTGCACTCTTGATATCAGACCAAATAACCTGGTCAATGTCATGCTGTTACAACAGCTGCTCTTTTAGGGTTCTAATGCCTGAAACGGGTGGTGATGATGGAACAAAAAACAAAGAAGAAAACTCAGCTCATCAACTAGGGTCCGTGTGCTGGCTTGTTTACAGCAACACAAACAATGGAGCAACACCAAATTTATGCTGTCTTTTGGTTTCTTTTTGAGAATAGTGTTCAAGTCAAATTATTTATTTTTTTATACAAAAAGCGGCCTAATAAGAACAGTGAGCTTTTCAGCATGTTGTTCTGTACCGGTTGACAAATGCAGCAGAAACACGTTCTCTTCCCCTGAATTTTTCCGTAAGAAGTCATAGACCTTAATAAGTTGCCGTTACAGTTGTTACCCTTGATGCAACACTTTTCAGTCAACTGATCAAATTCACATGCCACCATTTTCTCACTAAACAATTAAAAACTTCATTGAGGGTAGCTGCAAGCAACTGTGAAATATAATCCTATGACCTCTGCACCTCCTCACTACTCCACGTCTGCCCACAAGACTTTATTTCCCAACTATTTTTGTTAATACACTGCTTTGGACTTGTGCTGTTAGCTTTTTTTTGTTTACAAAAAATACATCTTGCTTCAATCACTCCCGGTTATTTGGATATGAGTTTTTCTTCACGCTGTAAGCAGACTGCACTAGGGAATCGGGGGGGAGTGAACCAAGACCCACATTTTCAGGAGGAGTTTGCTCATTTGGTCCAGAGTTCAGTGAACTTTCACACCGGCCCCGATGGCGCTGACTATCCAAGGGAATGGACCAAAGAGTGATGGTGTGAAAGCACCCAAAGACTCCTGAGTCATTGCTTCAAATGTAGGACAGTCACTCAGGGGATTGTTTTTTTCAACATTTTTGCTACATGGCATCCTTTTACATTGATAATTATGGTAGAGCATGATATTTAGTTTTAATATTAGAGCTGCTGAGAATGTTACTTTAATACTTAATATTTAAAATGTCCTCCAGCAATGAATGATATCCTGCAACCTTGAATGAGCAAATCTGTTAAAAGCTAAAAACAATATTATCCTCCTACAGGCTTATGCACTAAATATATATATAAAAAAACAAGACAAAAACACACAAACCTAATGACATAAAAAACACACCAAACAAATTATATCACAAAATGAACATCAAACAAAAACACCAAACTAAAAACACCACCCTACTGAAATAAAAAAACATACCAAACTAGCGACATAAAAAACAACAAAACCCCCCCCACCAAACTAAAAACATCTGACATCCAAAAAGAAAAACACAAAACTAATGACATAAAAAACCATCAAACAAAAAAACAAACAAACTTCAAAACACAAACCTATAAATATTTTTAAAAATTTTATATTTATTTCTTTGAACTGTTGTTTGTCATGTAGAACATTTATGCTGATTTAACCCTTGTATTGTGTTCGGGTCAAATCTGACCCGATTTCAAGTTTAGGAATGTAAAAATTTGCTTTTACTGTTTTGTATTGTAATAAGACTTCATGTAATCCTCAGAAACAGCTATTTAAACACAACAACATTTATTTTCAATATTTTGGTCAATTCTGAAGGTCTCTTAAAAAAGTTACCTTTGTGGTGTCATGGGTCAAATTTGACCCAGTAGAAAATACTGGCTGTTTCATGCATCACTTTAATTCAAAGCCCTTCAGAAAACAGGTCTTCCTGCAGGCCTGGCTATGGTAATAACTAACCATGAGCTGAATCTCAGGCTACTTAGTAAAATTCATTAGACATTCCATCAGTGGTCATTTGATTTTCATTCCTATTGAGCAGAAACTTCTACTGTTGGCTTCAAAATTAGGGATGAATAACATCCTGAATAAAACATGAAACTATTGGCTGACTAGCCCTCACTGGCAAAACAACAAACAACAGAAACCCTTCAAGAAAATCAGCTTTTGGTCAATCAGTTTTTTTGTTTAGGGCAACCAAGTAGTGGAAACTTCTGATAGTTTGAAAAAAAAAACAAACAAACAATAATTCCTTAATCCCCCCCCCCAAGAGGCCAACATTTGGCTTTTTGCATGTGGCCAGTGTGGTTAACATTAATAAATGGACATCTGGTCAGTTTACAGTTCACAGATAAATCACAGTCAGCAGCACAGTGACTGTCATTCACGTTATTGTAATTCTCTCCTGTCTGGAATACCAAACAAACTTCAAATGGTCTATAATCCAGCAGCTCAAATCACCACCAGTTCTCAAAGATTTCCACTGGTTTCTTGTCCAGTACCAGATAGGGTTATATCCTCCATAATCTGGCTCCTCTATATCTCTTTGGAATGCTCCAGCTCACACTCCATCTTAAACTTGTCACTCATCTTCTTCCTTCCAGCTTTCTGTCTCATCTGCAATACTGCATTATTGGTTTGAGAGCCTTTAGAAATGCTGCTTCCTGTCTCTGGAATTCTCCTTCCTCTATCCATTCTCATTCCAATTTTATTGTAATACTTGATTCTAGCTTTTGCCTGTTTTACTGTAACGGGCACTTCGAAAGGAGCCCAAAAATAAAATGTATTTTTATTATTACTATTATTATGACTAATGTTTTGTATTATATGCAATTTTACTCATTATAAATTGGCCTTTATGTACAATTTTCCTGGTTTGTATTTAACTTGCAGGCATCATTGTTCTTCTAACCCTGATTTTATATTTGACATTAAATGTGTTTTATATTTGGTATGTATGATGCCAACCAGCCAAAGGGAATGTAGATGGAAATGTGCCACTGGCTAAATCTGCCTCTTCATGAGTGGATTGTTTATCTGCTCAGTCCTGATTAAATAAACCTATAAACGATTTTACTGCACTAAAGTTACTTAAGAGCAACAGAACAGTCCTGAATAATAAAATATTTCCATCCTTATGTGTCTTGTGTCATAAAAGGGTCTAAAACCAACAAGATTCTGCTGTTTAACCACATTTAAAACATATAACAAGTGACTTGGTACTGACTTGAGTAGAAGGAGTAAAAACAGGCAGCAGATGTTTCTGACTCCTGAAAGGTACGTCATAGATGTGTAGATCAGGGGAAGAAACATGGCTGAAAACACTCGAGTTTTAATTGGCCTAATCAAAAACTTGATGTGTGGGGTGACAAAAGGTTATTTTAATTTGCCTGAGGCAATCACTTTGATTACATAATTGTAGTATCAAAATTATAGTTTGCAGACTAATTTGAATATGTTAATCACAAATGCATAAAGCTGGTACCCGTCATGTCTCACGCCATTCAAAGCTATGCCGCCACAGCACAGAAGCTGGATAAATTATTGAAGAAGATCTACATTTTTAATCTAATAAGTACCAGATAAAATGATGAATAATTGACCAGTTAGCTTATGATACCCCTGTTAGCCGGAACAATACGCTTTGCAGCCGCATGCTTTCTTGAATTTCATATTTGGGAGTTATTTACACATCACTTCTTTTCAAGTCGAAATGCAAATAAACCTCTAAAGTAAGGCGCTGATGAAGGTTTACCGCCATGAAGCTTTCAGTTCTCGGGATGAAAGGCCGGCTTGATTCTTTGTGAGAATAAAAAACAGCCACTGGGTGTAGCTGATATTATTTATATAGTGGAGAAATGCTTTAGTACTGAAAAGCCATTAGTTTTCTAGGATTTAAACGACAATTAGACACAGATATTCAAAAGACGGTGAAAGGTAATTAGTTTGTTATTTGATTTTTTTGTAATCTGAATTTTAAATATGAGCTAGAAGATGAGAGGCGTTGATTCGGCGTGCTCCTTTTTGAGCAGACGGCTGTTCGATAACTCCCGACCTCTCCCAGGCACCCTCGCAAACATTTACTCTGCATGTAAGAAGGGTGACGTCTTCTGAAACATCCTGCCATAGAAACACACACAAAGATGATGCTTGAAATAAAATCCATATAGAAACGAGGAATAAAGCGCAGGAGAACTTTTCTTTAGGGATCAAGTAACATTTCTACAGTTAAACCTAAAACACATCACCCTTCGCAGAAAACTGAATTTCTGTAACAGCTTTTAAAGAACATTCATGCCTTACTTTTCAAACAGTAGTGCATTAAGTAAACTTTTATTTTTATATTTCAAAAATCCTGACACACTGACTAAAAAGAGAGAAAAAAGCTTCATAAGTCATATATATATATATATTTTTTATGAAATAGGGTGCACTGCAGTCATGTTGGAATAAATTAGATTCTTTAAAGTAGCATTTCCTGACATCTCTGCCTTTCGAGTTAGCTGTTCATTCTTTATAGAACAGCTACAAACTGGATGCTCAACAAAGACACCCGTATGCAACAGGTAAAGCTCACTCAGGTGCACACAAGTTCACCCAAAGGTGGAAAATGCTCTACTCGATACTCGATTTATAGCAACACTGTAAGAGAAAGACAAAAATTGTTTTACATTTTATTTGGGTCTCAGAGACATACGATTTAAACAAACTGTTCTTTAAAACACAATGTAAAACACGTTAATTTGCACACTCACTCTTCAGGTCAGATTCAAACTAACTTCTATTTTTTAAGCTTTGATCACACACCCACACCTATAATCAGAACCTATACGCCACAGATTATCCACCTTGGTGGTCTGCTCTGTAATGAGTTTCTGAATTTTTTAATTAAACACAAGTCGATTTAAATAAACTTTATTATTATTGTTGTTTTTATTTATTTATTTTTCATAGGGATGGTTGAGTCTAGTTCATGCAGAGGTGCATAACTGGCTATTTCCCAAATAATGTCAGAAAAAAAAATGCATTTCTATTCAGTTGAGTTCCATTTTATTTCTATTCGAATCATGCATTATTTGTTTGCCTGAAAACACAAGCAGACCAGGTTGTTTTTCCTCAGTTTTTCATACAAGCAGCATTTGTTTCAACACACCTGCACTGTTGAGTTTGTGCCTGGCAAACGCTCCATTTACACACCACAAGTAAGCCACTAACATGCACCCCGATGTAGATGATTTACTGGAGTACACTTTGAAATTATCTGTCAAATTATTTAAATAATGTGTCTATTGTATGTAATAATGTTGACTATGAAATAAAGCACAGTTTGATCTTGTGCAGGGTTTGCAGGAATACATGCATATGCTAAGTGCATGGGTTTAAAATGGTGATGGTGCCCAATTGGTTAAAAACATCCGTTGCTGGAGACTAAATGTGAATCACTTTGCATGAAATGACAACTGCTGGGTATCAAGTAGCAGTAAAATTTGGCAAAGGGACAAAACTGAATAAAACACCACAAAAAAATGTATAAAACTTTCATTCTTCAACTTGGACAAAAAAGTTTTAACAAAAAGCTGCAATATCCTGTAAAAAGGTCAACAAATTGCACCTTTAAATGACATTTCCAACATTTAAAAATATATTTATCATACAGTATATGCATGTGATAAATCTGATGTGATATTTTCTAATACAAATACAACTGACGGCTGCTCACAGTCTCACTCCTGTGTACATGAGTCCTAAGCGTAGACATGCTGCAGGGTGCTGCCACCTGCTTCCACCATATTTCCACTACCTGCTCAAACACAGGCACACGGGGACGCCATTAGCATCAGAGCCCCAGCAAGAAGCTCACAGTCAGGGAGCAAAAAAATCCAGGTGCACGTCACTTGAAGCTGCACCACACTGATCATGATTACATCTGTACATCTGCATGCTGACAACATGGGAAGGACTGTGCGGTCGTAGACATTTTTAATCTTTTAATTCTGGTGTCACGTGATATTTCATAAAGGTCTGATTGTACAGGTGTTCTTATTTTCACATCTTTTTCTGGTGTTCTTGTTTGTTAAGAACCATGAATGTGCGTGTGCACTTCTGGGAAAAAAATTCCACCTGCTGGATTTAGAGGGAATTTTGTGGCATCCGTCTCTGCTACCTGTAGCAGAGTGTTGCTAAATGACGGTGATATTAAACATCACACATCTGGAACAGAAGAATAAAGAGGCCAAGTTTATCAGATTGTCAAGTTCTACAATTAAACTCCTCTAAATACTTAATACGCAACACCCAGCTCCACAAGCTATTATCTACTTAGTTTCAATATTGATATTTCTTCATGCCGAAATGAAAAGAAAGCCACATGAAAAGGGGACGGCGCTGAAATAACCCAAACTGAACTTGTGATAAAAAATCCTCATTCATCCTATTATGATGTGGAAGAGCAATCTAGGGATACCAGCACAATGAGCAGAGCTCTGTGAACTCCCAATGACCCCAGCATGATGTGTGGTTCAAAAGGATACCGCAATAACGCATATTCATCACACAGATAATTGCATGGCTCACACTGTCGCACATGACAAGCCAACGTGACCACTGGCACTTAATTGGTATTCCTAAAGCTATTCATATCCCAATATTCATGGTGCCCTTTCTCATTTCCTGTTTAATAAATGCAACTGTTAATTGATAGTGTCATAACACAATGAAGAAGACATTTAGAGTAGCTATTTCCTAGATTACCAAAGGTGAAAGAGCATCATGTGCAGTTAATGCATACTTAAAAAGACGGGCAAAATTGCTGGTAAGTGGGCTACCGATGGCAGCATGATTAGCTGTACTACTGGAGATGAAAAGATGAAGAAGAACAGATCTTTGCGTTTGCAGACACTCTGCTGAGCAATGAAAACATTCATTAAAGAACTGGTCTTGAAAGAGCGCGGTCAACTGAGTTTTAATTTACAGTTGCTCAAAGAGTATCAGTAAAGACTCAACAGAGGTGTTAAAGTCTGTGAATCAAATTTAGAGAGCAGCTCTTATGTGTTGGAGAATTATAGCAGAAAAGACTGAAGAGGACTAACAACTCAAACCAGTTTATTAATCTAAAAATCAGTGTTGTCTAGCTAAATATGGAGGATACTGTTCTTGATTCAAATTCAATTTTTGTAGAAATCCTTCTGAGATGAAGGTGAGCCTCCAAAATCCTGACAAGGATCATGAGAAATTTCTTTTACATTTTCTTTACTTACCAGAGTTTAGCCAAGTGGATTAGCATTAAAACTATCTGCAGCAACTAGTAGTTTAAATAAACTTTCATCCAACACAGCTGGGAATAATAAAGCCTTTTAACATTTATTCTCTCTTCCCACCAAAACATGGAGCGTCTTTAACAGCTGTAATCTTATAAAATAGTCTGATCGTTTCCCTACTTGCATTTGTGGTTATTAACGTTTCTACAATCTAAGAATAAAATTTATGCTTTACATTAACTCTAGTTTGCATTAATGCTGAAAAAAATCAGGAAATTGTAAGACCATAAAGCCACAGCAGAGCAGACATCAGGAGACATCTAAAGTCTGAAAGTGTTCTATTATTTTCACTGGATGGTTGTTAACTTTATGTACCAATAAAAAGGACGTGTGCAATAGATTTTATGTTGTTATGATGCTATTAAAAATAGACCAAAATAGTAAAAGTGAGGAAGCAACATTCAATAATACAACAATAAAAATATAGATATATGTTCAATGATAATGATATATAATGTGCACTAATATATCAAAACGTTTAAATAATGTAATCGATAACAGTTCCTTTAAAAAGATTCCTAATTGAGGGAAAAACACATGAAAACAAGAGAGGTCTTAGTTTAGCATCTGTGAAAATGGGCAGTGTTTATGTGTATTTCTGTGTTATGGCTCCACATTATTAAAAACCATAAAAGGGACTAAAAATCTGAATAAATAGGATAGTAAAAATGAAAATCTGTGAAGACACAGTTGCAGGAATAATCAAAGAGTACAGAAAGAGCAGCAACCATCCTACTGAAATAAGCATCATCTGCACAATCAGATTGCACAAACAGGCCGGTAAAAGGTACGTGAAGGACACTTCATAACCTGTATGGATTTTTCTTCAGGAAAAAAAATTGCAAATGAAAAAAAAAAATCAATTTGATAAAACATTGCTTGGTTTTTGACACAAAGCATTAAGATCAAACTCTGATACACAAAAAGATGAATATTTAGGACGCTTTCTTCAGCCTTTTAAGATAGGTTGGCTTTTCTTTTTTTTGACCCAGAAATATATTTCACCTGAATCTGGCCGAGATCATCTCACTGAATATATAATTCAGACAGTGAAGCATAGAAGTGGGAGTGTAGTGTGTGTCTGCGTGCATACAAATGAGGTTGAAGAGGTGACATTTATAGATGGCACCATTAATGTCTGTGAATATACCAAAATATTGTCTGACGAGATGACTGGCAGCATCTGAAGCTTGTAAGAAAAGGAATATTCCTCCACAGGAATGTCAGTATTGGATCACAAACTAACAGACAAGAGACTTGTGTAAATTCTCATTATGCATTTAACATCCATCCATCCATCCATCCATTTTCTGTAGCCGCTTAGTCCTCCACAGAGGGTCGCGGGGGGAGCTGGTGCCTATCTCCAGCGGTCAAGGGGCGAGAGGCGGGGGACACCCTGGACGGGTCGCCAGTCCATCGCAGGGCATGCATTTAACATACTGCAGAATAAAAATCCTCTATTTATAGAAATAACTAAATGAACATAGAAAAGAATAAACAACTTCTTGTTCTTAATGCCTTTAAGAATGAATCTAAATCATTTTCCACATTGATGATAGAGTTCAAATTCAATATTTTACTGAGCACTTTCTTTTCTGAGTGAGCCCACACTGAAATTAGTCCAATGCAGATAAGATAAGCTACAGAAAAATGAACCAATATGCATAGAGAATGGTTAGTGCAGAGGAACACAGCAGCAACAGCAGCGTCTCATTTCAAAGCTGGCTGGCTAATTTAATATATGCTAAAAGCATACGCAGTTTTGAAAGTTCAGAATAAAAATTCTGGTGACTTGTATAAAGTATATTGCTTCAAAGGAAAAGCTGTTTCTGACAATTTTGCATTTTATTGGAATTTAAATGCAAGAAAACATCAGGTAATGTAGAAGAATCATTCTTAAATATTTGTTTTTTGTGCAGGAATAAACTGAAAAATTCTATTCAGCTGTTGTCCATTACTAAAATTATCATTATCTATATAATAAAAGAAAACATTGATCGATGATTCAGTTTAATATATTTAGGTGTTTTAAAAATGTATTCCAAGCCATCCAGGTGATTTTAATGAGGATGAAAGTTGAGCTGCAGTACCTGACACATGTCCCTCCGTTACGGCAGGGAAGGTGTTGGCACACAGGAGGGTCACAGTTCCTGATGTTTCTGCCTCTCACTGCCTCGCCCACCAGGTCGATCTCCTTCCAGTTGACCTGAAGTTCTCTGATGCAGCCAATGAATCTCCTATCTCCTTTTGCATTCCCATCATGCATTTCCCAGTGAGATGAAACTGCACCAAGGAATATGGGTCCAAAGGTTGCCTGCAAAAGGTACAAAAAGCAAAAAAACATAAATCCTGGATATCTCTATATATGAATGTATGAGCTACTTTACATCTTTATATTTATAATAATGCTTTATGTATTTTTAGACAAACATATAAGATGAATTGTTTGTATTATTAATTTCACCTCATACAGATTTATTTTAAATGTTAATATTTATCTTTTAACGAAGCTAAGTGAGTGTTTGAGTATTACATTTTTCCTCTATACACGCATCACCGATTGCCCTCAAAGTTAACAAGAAGTTAATAGAATACAGACAATGAAAAAATATTCTTGTTCTTTGATGTAGTGTCTCATTGGCTGGAACTAATTAAGACAGATCTACACAATTTACAGCTTTTCACACCATAACAATCAATTTAACAAGTAAAAAAGAAGGACGTTGCAAAGATGTATTAAACATGGCAGAAAATCATTTAATTTCAGAATTCAAATGATAGTTTTTCCCCAATGATGATCTCTGAGTGTCTAAATAAATATTCAATAACACTTTTAATTAATTCACATGGTTTTCACAATATTACCAATAACACCCCGGCAGTGGATTTAAAAAGAGAACATGATTTATTTAGTGAATAAAAGCTGCAAAAGTTAGTTTTCTTACTTTCAAGAGAAAATGGTTTGAAAATGTTTCTCTTAATCTACAGTAATGATTCTCCAGGATTTATCATCACGTTTGAAAAAATATTTCTTTGTACGTAGATCTGACTTCTGACCTTTTTTTTAAGTACAGTAGTAATGTTGTTTTTCTTTTCATTGGGATGTTTAACAGTAACCTCTGAGTCAGTGAAGCATATAAAAGGAATTAAAATGAGGGATGAATGTCTACTGATAAAAAACAACAATTAAATTATAATTTTGCACAAACAATCTGATTCCAAAAGATTTCTTAGCTATAAACATGTTATATATTTTGTGCATTGTCTCTACAGCAGACCAGTCCTGACACAGGAACATTATCAACCATTTGATTTACATGCAATACATTTTTTTCATCATAAGGAATGACCTTGTTTACAGTATGTAAAAAACCGACTATTTCTATGCATGTCAATGTCCCACTTCAATTCAAGAGGTGATTTAGTCTACCTAGTTTTAGCTATATATCCCAAACACTCAAAATTTAAAAAATTAATAATAAAATCTAAACATTTTTGAGACATCAAACATTTGATCTAACATTTTAGGCAGTTTTTGATCCCTTCCCACAGCAGGTTGCTTAGAGACCAGACTCATTTGTGCACCCTGAAGGACAACTTAAGATGAAAATTAGGATGTCTAACCAAAGTCAGATTTTAATTAATTTGTGTTTTGTACTTACATTTTTTCAGTCAGCACTCTAAAAGTTTAAATCTGTGACAAGCAGCACAGTGTGGACAAATGAGCGAAAATCTCATCAAAAAACGTGTCTTCTTAACTCACGACAACATCCTTCAAAGGGAGTTTTGCTGTGGAGTAGTGAGCATCACATCACAAGACAGTCCCTTCTTTGTGAATCTGATTTAACCAAGATTGACTGATTAGATACCAGAAATTCCCCATCATCCTAAAAAGTACCCCTTTCTGGCGAACTTCAAAAATCTTGGCGAGACTCAAGAAATGTGCCTAGAAGGGCCACATGCTGTGTTGAGAGATACAAACAACATTCATTCAATTCCCTTGGTGAAGGAACACAGAGTTCTGAAACTTGTGCTTTGTTTTTGGTGGGAAAAAAAGTTGACGATGCTTTAGGAAACATTTTAGATTCATGTTCTGAAATTGCAAATTGCAGATATCTGGTGACAACTTTGAATACAATATGTCAGAAATTTCAAGCTACCTGTACAGTTCTTCAAGGCTCATGGCTCTTATATCATATGCTTGAAACATTTTTTGGGGAAAACGTCTTTTTAAAGCTCCACCACTGATGTTCAGACTTCTGTGTAATGCAAAAGTTCTGTTTCATAACTGTCACCACGAAATCCAAGCTGTCATGTCGGTATTTATGTCTTTGAAGTGCCTCCAGAGTGGCATTCGTCATGACTTCATGCTGGCGCTGGAGGAAATGTGATGGACAGCTGCAGGGAAGGTGTTCAGCAGAGGGACAGTGAGGTGTTAGACCACATAATCAGTCAGGATGTTGGCTTAATGTGAGCTTTCAACGACGTAACTGCTGCATATCTGAAAGCCTATAAAAAGACACGGATGACAGGGTTGACGGGAGTGTGTGTGCATGTGTGTGTGAGTGTAAAGTCACCACATGGTTAAGAGCCCTGAGAGTATCTTTAATAAAGCTTAAGTGTCAAATAAACTAAGCAGCAGTGCCTGGAAACTTTTACAATGAGCAAAGCTGTATTTGTGTGATACAATCAGCAATGAGCCAGTGGAGCTGCATAATGACGACGGGCCGGAGCTGAATGAATTTATGGCGCCTTCAAGTATGTTTACCATGTTTATGAGAAGAGTCCATTTGAAAGGCTCACTTATGTAATATTCATGACTTTGTAAGTGGACCCACAGCAAGTGGAGCTCACAAGAGCCGGATGCTCATTTCTGAATTCTTTTTCAAGGCACCACTTGTAAGCATCTGCAGCAATACATGCAGGCTAAACATGTGAAACAAAACACCAGGTTTTTTTTAATGTCGCAATTAAAGTTAGAACTAATACTTATATGTGCATTGACTTCATGTTTTAAAAGATCATTAGTCCTCAACCACCTGGATTTATATATATATTAAAAAAAAGCAAGTTAGTGTTACATTTTTAATTGGTGTTGAGTGCTTCTATCAGAGCTACTAACATCTACACACTGGTGGTCTCTGCTGGCAAAGTTTATCTAGCCTATCTGCTAATTGTAGCATAAGATAGTGCTTCTGTAATTAATGGATGTGTTGTGAGCTAAAGAGAAAAAAAGGGTCAGGGGGAGTTAAAAAAAAAAGAGAAAAACATCATAGTATCTCAAATTAGAAGGCCATAAATCACACTGAGGTAGGGGGCATGCTGAGCCAGTGGGAAGGTTGAGTTCCTCTGTGTGTCTTTGAATGAAAAACAAAATTATTAATAACTTATATTTATATGTGTTATGGATCAAATTACTGAGCCAGATCAGATCACGGAGCTTAACGTTGCTTTCATGCTTGCCAGCTTTGATCATCTACACCAGTGTAACAGGTGAACGTTCTTTTTAATGGGGACCTGGCTGCTGCTGGGCGGGCTTTGATTACATTTGATTCAACTACTTACAATGTCAGGAGTTGTGTATTTGAATGAGGCCACTCTGTTGGCAAAACGGTGGTGGTGAAGCAGAGGAAAGGAAAACAAAACAGAACTAAGCAGGACTGTCTCAGCTGATGTCAGAACACCGTATTTGTAAAATGTAAAGGTGTAAATTCTCAGGCTTGTGGTTTACCTCATAATCATCTCAAAGAACAGAAAAACAAGCTGGTAAAAACTTGGTTTCACCCACTGACATATAATAACTAGACAGAAACACACATGGTAGTTAACGTCATTAACAATGAGCGATTCCTAGTGGCTGTTTTAAGTCCCGCCTCCTCCATGTAAACCAATGAGGCATTTTCCTGAATAAAAAACAAAAAATATATCTTATATTTTGTCCCAGGTGTTGACTTGTTGGTTCACTTTAGGAATAAGTGGGAATATGATATTAAGTGCACATTTCCCCAAAATAGTAGTGTTACTTTAAACACTCTTCTTAGAAAGTATTTTGGATATTTTATCGCCAACATGCATAAATAAGTTTAAATTCTGAAATACTTCCTGTAAACTTCTGCAGCCTTCATGCAGTTGTATTAGTTTCTCGGTATCAACACCTACTGCTTAGCAAAGATACTACAAAAAGCACTATGCATGTTATAAATTAAAACTTCTACCTCAATTTCTATTACCAATGCACATAACAGCATGACAAATGACTTAACGTGGCAAAAGAGGAGGAGAAGGAAGTTGGAACTAAGAACATTTAAAGTTGAGCAGACTGGCTGGACACACAATAAAAGAACAAGCAGAACCACAGCTAACTGAGTTCTATAGAGAGATTTTTGTGGTCCACGAAGGTGAAGGAATTATAACATCTGCTACTTTCTGTGGGCACTACAAATACATCTTTGCATCGGGTCTTTAACTAGAAGTTTGCAGTCTGCTGTCTACTGCATGAACCTGAAAAGGCCAACAGGCTGGTGAGAAGAAAACAGCGACAAGTTGGTTTTCTAATACTGTAGTTTTATAAGCAGTTATCTTATTTATTGTTTAAATCTGTTTGTTTCATCTATATCAATGACAAAATAATGCATTTCTGTTGCATTTTGATGTAAAAAAATAAGGCTGACATTCTACTAAAAATCCCTAAAATACCTCAATTTACTTGCAGTAATAAGAATTTCCTGACCTTTATTTTTCTAGATGAAACAATTTTTGAAGTTTTTAACTTGCTTCAACCTTAGTTCACACAGTTCTCATCTTGCTGCTGCATGTTCAAATATTAAAGTTCATATCAAGTTTAGTTTGAATTATTTTATTCTTAAAAATGAAATTGCTTGAGCTCTTAAGTGAGGTGCGCTGCAGTCTGTGTGTTTCTAAGCTCCTGTGTGCGCGCTGTGCAGCACCCTGCAACAGGAAGTAACACTGAATCTTACATCGAGCCCTCAGCTCAGGCTGCAGCTTGTCAGTGTGTGATCACGGGCTGCGCGATCAATACCGCGACGCAATACTGGTGCCTGAAGGAACGTTGTAGCGCAAAGAACGGGTATGCACGCATGATGTTTAGAACACATCTGCTTATGTGCAGCCCTGTAGATAATAATGCACTCAATTAGAAGCTCCAACTTCAAGTGTTAGAGTTTTGTAAAGTTGTGACCATTTATTTGCTCATACAAGATCATTAGAAGTTATGTATGACAACCTATATAATCATTTTAATAGTCTAGAGGTAAACTTTACTGTAAATGGAAAAAGAAGACCCGAGATATGATTATAGGTTACAGCTGGATGCTTAGGATAATGGCTGATTTGGCTGCAGGCAGGTCAGGATACCTCTGACACGGGGTGAGACACAAACTCCTCGAGATACTGCGCGGTGCCATTATCTGCTGCAATTTCAATCTTGCATGACCCTCCTTGTTTGCCAACAGGCAGCCTGAATCTGTTAGGAGAGAAAACACAGCAAGCAGGGTTAGTAAGACAGGGTGCTCCACAATACCTGAGACTCCCAATAAATCCAGCAAAGCGTGAAAAATATTCTGATGGGGGAGACAGACAGAGCAGTCACAGTAATGGAGCTGCTAATGCGACCATTGAGAATATACCATAAAGCGACTAGGTATACATTACACACAGTTTTATGAGAATTTTTATGCAATGGTAGATTGGCTTGGAAAGCAATGGTGCATTTGTATCACTCTCCTATCAACAAAAACCCAGGGGAGACAACAAAAACAGAGGATGGTTTCCACCGTTAGATTTAAATAAAATGAAATCCAGAAATAGGTTTCTGCTCAGTGCTGCAGTGATATTTTTTAAGCTGCTGTGTTCCTTTAGAAAACTGTACATAATGCAGTCAGTAAAGGCACTGATGATCAAACATGGGCTGAGATAAGCACTCATTACCAGTTCAATGGCTTTGCCAAGTAAAATAAGAGCTACAACAACAGTAATAATAATACCAACATGAAGAAATGAGCCTCACAGATTCACAGGACTGGTGGAAGAGCTGATTATGTCACTCAGGATTAATTAATAATAAAAACGAGGGCACAAACTAGATATACATTATAACCCTAATGAGAAGAAAGATAATTTTATCATTTGACCCCCTGTGCATCTCTGGGGAAATACACAGTTGTGCTAGTCATTAATGTTGTAATGTTAAGTAGCTGGTCTACTTGTGTCAGATTCCAACGCTGGCAAAGTCAAGTGATTCCCTCTCTCCAATGCATCACTGGTTTTATACAATCAAAACCTCTTTACAGGAATCTACATTACACTGAAGGTCCTCATCATGCACAAAAACATCCTTATGGCATAAAATAATCTACATAATGCACCTTTATTCCACAGGTTTATTGGATATCAGCTAGAAAGACACACGACATGAGTAATATGTCACCAAGCTGCTAATTTGATTTTTGCAAAATCCACTCTTTGTGATTGTCCCAGTGTTGATGAGGAAAAAAAAAAAGTCTCAAATGTGTGCTTTAATAGCCAGATGGAAACAATAAGGGCAATCGTCCTCCTGATAATTTGAAACAGCCTTCCAGGACGCCTCCCTCAGGCAATCCCACGCACACAACTTCAGGTAGAACTAATTACAGGTATGGAAATCACAAGAGCTCCTTTTTGTACACACATGCGTGCAGCTATACACAGACGCACTTAAGAGTGAAAACGTGAAAGGCAGCCTAATGTCCAGAGAAGAGAGAGAAGAGACTCATTACTATCCTCAGGGTGCCTGGTCTGTTTCGGAGGTCATCCTCTACACATTAGCATAAGAGCTACTGATTAGTGAGAGATCTCAGAAAATTGCGTCCCCCTCATACTGTTTATTCTTCACAATGAAGAATATTACAAGGTTCTAATGAAAAGAGTGAAATGATCCAATATTGCTGGACACATATATGAGAAAAACAAAAAGTTATTACTAAACCGTCAGCTGCTGAAGGCGTTTGATGTGTACTTTGGTACAGTGGTATTTTTTGTGGTTTTCTTAGGGTGCTAATGGTGCAAGAGCTGCCTCTGTGAGAGGAGATCATGCTCACTAAGCAAACACGATGATGAGCTCTTGTGAGTGCATCGCTCAGCTCATTTACATCAGTCCTGCTTTAAGGGAGACACGAGCATTTCATACTATACTACTGTTTTCGTGGCCTTGCCCCTCATGAATTTGCCTCGCCATCACCACACAGTCAGATAAAAACACAACCACTTAAACGAGGGATGTGGATTTTATAATGCAGGCATGAAATAATATGTAATTTTCTTATTGGGCCTCTTTAGTCTCAAAGGACCGACAACAGCAACAGCTTGAGGAAAACAAACAAAAACATATAAATATTTTATTTTCTCTAAACACACAAAAACCACAATGTGAGGGCAAAACTTTTTAACACACTCTGTCATCATTTATGCATTTGTTCATCTGGCTAATGATCTAATCATAAGTGATTTGTCATCTCTAACACACTCATTTAGACTGTCTGGGGTGTGTGACAAATTTAGGGCATCGACATTATTGTAACTTTCCCGAGGATAACCGCTGAATTATTACCCTGCAATGTTAAGGGACCTTGCAAATATTCTCAGCACTGCACCTTTACACAGAGGTATTAGTTAAAACTGAGGTAGGCGCTTGTCGTTGTAATCGAACGTGCCTCCCCCTCCTCCTCATCCTTGCGGTCCCCTGCAGAAGATTAGCAATGAGGGAGGATCATCATTAAAATATTACTACTGCATAAAACATCTGAAAGTATTGGCAACAGATGGCAGTAAAACATCAGGCACCACACTGGTGCCCTTGCAACATCTTTCCACTGACTGATGGGCTGCATGTCACACATTTTTTTAACAGCTTACTATTCTAACGTTTTATGTGTGTGGTGTTTCAATAAACAAAACAACACAAGTGAATACGTGAAACGCAGAGTAGCAAATTTATAATTTGTGAGTAATTTAGTAATTTCGAGTCAAGTGACTGTTAGTTCTGCAACCAGAGACTCTGCTCGGTGGAGTTTAATGCCTGCAAGCAGACAGAATCAGTGGCTCATATGTTACACACATATAGAGAAAACAAGTACCACCTGTTACTCACATTAGCGTTAGCACAACAGGTTGCAGAACTACATCAAATATGACATAAGAATATAACAATAACCTCGACCCATATGCTTAATACTCAATAATTGACATATCACACCACAACATCTACAGCACATGGCAAAACAAATGCTTCTTGGTTTTTCAGTAATCGTTATGAACGTGTTTGACCATCGTCTGCACCTGAGGTGGTTTTATCTCCTGCTCTGGTTATGGTGCAGTGACTTCCTCACACGCAGCACTGCAGCACTTGCTGCATAATTTGTGCTGTGACCGGCAAGCCTCAATTAATTTGGGCAGCCTGTGTTCTATCATTATATATATCTGGCAGTACAATTAGACAGTACACAGCAAAGCTCTTCTTGGTATTGTGGGGTTTCACAAAAGAAGCTCCAAGCGAGCGGGTGACGGCCGTGGACTTGTCAATACAACACAGAACACGGTAAACATGTCTCGGATCGGATTGGGCATTGGGTCGAGATGAAAAATACAAATAAAAAGCTTCACATGAGGATCTCACTTTTTAAGTAAGTAATTATTTTAGAACGTAGTCAACTGACAAGCAATCTCTTTTAGACAAAAAACTATGAAAGTGGTTATTTTAGTTTGAATTACTATGCTAACTAAAAATCAGTGTAACAGATGGTCACAAATGCGCCCTCTCAGACCTTTTCATAAAAAACTGACACAGATAAACTGGTGCTTCTGAACTGGACTGAACTTGGACTCAGAAAGCTGAGTTCCTGTGACATTAATTCAAAGAAGTCAGACTCCTGAGACGTCCTAAAAATGTCTTTTCAGTGTTTCTTCTCACAGTACACGTCTGTTTTCTTCCTCTTACAGCGGCTGTTGCTAGGCGACGTTTCACGCCCACGTGTGCAGTTTTACATCTCGAACCACTCGGTGGTCAGTGAACAGTATCAGTAAATAACTCATAATATTCCATAAGTGATTCATGCATTGGCATTCTTTTTTTTAACCAACTCATCAGAAAAAAGAACGTTTTACATTACTCATCAGTGTTTAAATTAACAACATTGTGTGGAGTTTTAAAGCAGGAATATGCTGTTTCAGGAGTTATGAGACTGGAGGTGGGGGCTGATGCTTTGAATTCTCAACAAAATGCTTCTTCTTTTTACAAACTTAGTGGGAGTTTTTAAGGAAAGTCATTTGTCAAGCAGAGAGGGTTTAATGAAACTTGCAAAAATGTTTAGAAAGAGAGACTTTTGGAGCTTAACCTATAGGATATATTTACTTCTACTTTATTAATCATCCTTTAGTAATAGATTTAGCTGATTGATCTCTGGCTCTTGCTGTGCATGTGTCAGTGTTTTTAGGAACACAAAACACAAAAAGTGGTTTTGAATAAACTGTCTGAATCAAATGTAAAAGCAGCATTTTGTCCTGACTACATGTCTACTCTCTTTTCTTAGATCAGCTTATTGATGTGAGATTTTCATGTTTGAAAAGGAGATCATTTTTACCAGATATAAACGAGATAAAAAGCAATTACAAGGACAAGAAATAATACATATTCTCCAAATCAGCACACGTGCAAGGTGTTCTACTTAATGCACTCAATTAAAAACATGGTCGTTTCATAACAAACGCACAAAAGGTTGCAAAAATTTGGAGAAAAATGCAGATGTGATTACCAGGTATTCATGCAGCACTTTGACTGAGTACTTAGTGCAATTCAACATGAAAACCGCCACAGTTTCAACAAACATCATCATGAGCAAACTAAACATTCAATTCTAAGTGACGAAAACAAATATTTTCCCATAATATGAACCACTTTGGAGAACCCCTTATATTTCCACAAACCAAAATGGGGATTTGAGTAAAAGCTGGACTTAAAAGCCAGAAACATAATTAACACAAACAAATAAAAGTCAGTCTGCCAAAGATGTGCAAGAAAAGAGCTCCTATCAGAGATATGACCATGTTAATTAAATGAAGTAATCATGTTGTTTTTGACATTTGGTTGCTCTGGATTAAACTTTTGTCAGAATGACATATTTTCCTATAATTTAACTATTTGGGGAACATTTCAGATACGTCACAGTGGTTCCCAATGTGGAGGCCTGGAGGTAGAGAGATCACACACAAAAAAATAACAGACCAAAGGGTTTTCAGGAGTTTAGGTCAAACGTTAGTGCATCACTGTTACACAAAAAGCTGCATTGTATAAGTCATTGGGTGTGAATTTAAAGATCTAAACGTAAAACACCCTTGTATTCAACTTTTTTGATCAAAACAGCATCCTCTGCAGACATCACTCTCTGTGATGAGACAAATGAAGATCCTGATTGTGCAAACTGGAGAGCAGAGGTTTAAAAACATGTCAGACGGAGATCTACTCATGGGATGAAAAGGTTCAAAGGTTCTGTTCGCAAGTCTTTACACAACAGCATGCAGCACACTTCAGCAGGAAATGAATTTGACCAACATTTATATATCTTATACTTCTACATTTAAATTACACAACATAAAATATTTAATCTGGGATGAATTCAACTCTTGCTGTAAAGTTGATTCAGAGTGAAAGAAAAAGTTAAATCCAGAAGACTGATGACAAAAATAAGGATTCATAGAACAATCTGTTGTTCTTAGACTGACTTTCAATTTATTTAGTGCACAACATCCAAATCTTCAACATCAGCTGCTGCAAACCTCAAAAATGAAAAAAAAAGTAGGAAAAAATAAACAAATGATGCACATATGAACATGTGTGGTTGGGACAACTTATCTACCGGTGCAAGAAGGGAGGCGCTGGTAAAAAAAAAAAAAGGAAGGGAATCCCTGGGGTATGGTGTGATGCAACTCTTTCACAATAAAATCACTGCAAAATAAAACACAGTTGGGTGCAGAAAATCTTACTAACTAGCAACTTACTAACCTTCTGAACTGATTCTTTGTTTCCAAACATTACGCTGGTTTGTTAGCCTGTCCACTGCCTAGTTTTTCATTTTTCCTTCCATCTTCTCTAAAAAAAACACCTCAAGATTGAAATATTTTCAGCACACTAGATGAAGATTGAGGACAGAGATGATATACCAGACGGTATGTGGAGAAACAGTCGTGCCAACATTTTCTGATTAGCCCTGAATCGCAAAATAGCAAAAAATAGAAAAATCTGATTGACCTGCCATGAAAAACAGACATATGTGAGGAAAGGAGGGATAATTGGTTATGTAAATCATTCCAGGATTAGTTTTGAGGCATCACGAAAGAAAAAAACAAGTATTAAAAGGTAAAAATGTCAAGTGATACCATCAACAACAAGAACTAGAAATAAAGCCCTGCTTCTATTATAGACTTGGCACCCAAAGCAGTTTAAGCAAATAAAAGCCTAAGCATTCATTTAAGCAAATAAAAGCCTCTGTTCCTCATAAAAGCAGCTGAATAATTATATCTGCACAGGACCTGCATGCAAAGAGAATAAATGTGTTCCAACAGAAAGCAGTGCATCTGTGTTGATTCTTAACTGTGTATGAAAGGAAATTACTAACAGCACTGAATGTCAAGCACAGCAGGTCTCAACCAAATAATGGACGCAGCCTCACAAACGACCACAGGAACGTTCGGCGTCTGCCACGCTGGAAATGTAATCTTTGCAGAGGTGTCCTGAAAGTCCCCGAAGAAAGAAAAACTTCCCAACATCAAAACACTGGCCAACAGCAAACATGTCCTCCCCAAATGAAAAATGACACAACCTCCCCCCTTCACACTCCTCTCTTGAATTCATATGACAGCACAGGGCGCTTTAGAAGCCCTTTGTTTTTCTCCCTTCACTAACTTTAGTGTGTATTGGAGTTGTACCATAAAGCATGTTCTTTTTTCCCCTCTAGAGTTTAAAAACACACAGAGATGATTTCTACAGGGAAATCATGTGAAGCTGCAGCATTCTGATATCATTAATCAATTACTCACATTAACAAACCATTTTATTCTATTTGATCAGAATTTTTAAACAATTTCCCAGCAATTTTGAAATAAATGCCTTGTTATATTGTTTAATTTTAAAGCAATATTGTTTCTACAAAATGAAAATGTGATCCATCCAGTTATGTTTAGTGCCACAGCAGGATGTTAAACTCCAGCTTAAACATTCACCATGTCTTTTATGGCTTTGCTGGGGATCATTAGCAGGATGAAGCTGTTTTAGACTAAAGCTCTGAAAGAATGGCAAATAGTTTTGAAAAAAGAAACACTTCTTTGCAAGGTTTGATGCTAATTTTTGGCTTTAATATTCTTTAAATTAAATAATAAAAGTTGTTATCATACTGTAGGGAAACCAGACTTATCTGAAAACCCTATAAGTACAGAGGCCATTTCATTAAAAAGAAAATTAAGGCCACTTTTTTCCTCTAATAAAACCTTAAACGTTACGGAGTAGTGTTGTGCCATCTCTGCATGCCAACAGTGCTGCATCAGTGCAACACAGCCTGCAAAGTGCATGGCATGAACAAGTGGTTTAACAGTATTTTCACAAAGAGGAAAGGCAAATGTTTTCCTCTTTTTTGTGTGCTATGCGTTTAGTAATAGAAGCCTGGATTATTTACGGTTAAATGCAACCACTGCCCTGCTCTGCACAAACGCTGACACCTGCAAGTTAAAGCAGCTGTGTTCAGTGTTGTCACCTATTATCTGAGGAAAGTAGGTATTTGGTGTACAAACAGATTCCTGTGATGTCATACGCTCATTTGCATATGAATCAAACTGCTGAACATATCAAGAATAAATAGAGGCAAAGCTCTGCTGCAGGCTTTCTCTGATTTCCCCCCACCAGGTCCCTCTGCCCCACAGTGATGAGCTGTAAGCTTGTGTGTGCACTACGGAGACGGAAGATCAGCCATGCATGGAGTAGCATTGTTTATCAGACCTATTTGGAGAAAGCAGGAAAGTAGTGCAAATGGATGTGGATCAAGTTCAACATTTGGTACTGAATCTTGCCAAATGTTTTAGAGCCAAGTGATTTTCAGCGATAATCTGAAAGCGTAGCCGGATTTCCTGCGTGTGACTTTCAAGAAATAAAAAGGGAGAGGTGTTTGAAAGTGTTGAGTGCCAAACATGGTGAGACAGTAAAAGATTTAGATCATTTAACTGTTATCCAACAAATCTGAAACACTTTCCAAAACAGCAGGACTAATTACAAAGTGGATTTTTGCCATTTTAAATTTTGTATTTTTCAGATAACTTAAATGCATTATTCAATGAGTTATTAAATCTGCAAATTCTGCATGGTGGAACAGTTATTAGCAATTTTGCCTGGCAGCAGGAAGGTCGCATATTTGATTCCTGGCTGTTGTGTGTGGAGTATGCATGTTTTTACCATGCATGCATGGGTTTCCTCTGGGTGCTCCGGTTTCTCCCTACAGATCACAACATGCCTGTGTTCATGCCTGGTAACTTGATTGTTGTAAGTTACTTTGGATAAAAGCACCCACCAAGTAAATAAACATAAATGCTATTTTATAAGCCTTTACACCACTGTCAGTTTCACAGTACAGTTATTACAGCAGTTAACATTAGATAAGATAATGCTACAGCTAATTTCTGTTTCAAATAACAGAATTATGTAAGAAACCATATGATGCAAAATTTACAGTAGTTTTTGAATAAACCTGTACATATTTGAGATTAGAGTCTTTTTAGATGCACAAAAAAAGTTTTTCTGTGTTATGGCACTCTTTATTATGTCTGTCNCGCGCGTGTGAGTGTGCGCGTCACCGAGGAAAGAAGCAGACAGGGATAATAGACCTAAAAAGAACTAACAACTTTATAAACTAAAGTTTTAAGTTGTAACAAAGGATATTGCAGTGTTAGAAGATGGTCAACTACATACAAAAATACATGATATTAATATAGAAATCCTTGTTTTATTTTATTTTAATTAACCAAGTAAATTTAATTGAGATTAAGAACATTTGTTGAGCATTCTGAAAAGCATTAGGTTTTGCAAATGACACTAATAGTCTGTCAGAGAAAGTCCAGCTTTAGACATTTTGGGGTTTAATGGGATGATTCAAGTGTGATGTGATGAGTAGAACTAATTCTATAGGAGAGAAATCATCTGATATGAAGGCTGATTCAACCTGTCAGAGTCAGAATGGATGATACATCTGATTTCTTATCACGTCTTAGCAAGTGAAGTAACTGGTAAACCGCCTGGATTTAAATTAGTGTTACAGGAAATAATCTGTTGAGAAAAGTCAAAGACATGTTGAAGTAGCTGAAATTTGGCTCACTTTTTTTTTCATGTGTCAAACTGAGATTAAGACTGATCTGTGTTTACAGGAAATAATCTGTTTAGAAAAATGCTGTTTTTAGTTTTATTTGTAATTATTTTTGTT
>SSNR01000024.1:2169145-2215481 GCA_006937965.1 Callopanchax toddi
CTGACCCCCCTTCCTCCCCCCCTCGACGGCCCGCGCGCGTGTGAGTGTGCGCGTCACCGAGGAAAGAAGCAGACAGGGATAATAGACCTAAAAAGAACTAACAACTTTATAAACTAAAGTTTTAAGTTGTAACAAAGGATATTGCAGTGTTAGAAGATGGTCAACTACATACAAAAATACATGATATTAATATAGAAATCCTTGTTTTATTTTATTTTAATTAACCAAGTAAATTTAATTGAGATTAAGAACATTTGTTGAGCATTCTGAAAAGCATTAGGTTTTGCAAATGACACTAATAGTCTGTCAGAGAAAGTCCAGCTTTAGACATTTTGGGGTTTAATGGGATGATTCAAGTGTGATGTGATGAGTAGAACTAATTCTATAGGAGAGAAATCATCTGATATGAAGGCTGATTCAACCTGTCAGAGTCAGAATGGATGATACATCTGATTTCTTATCACGTCTTAGCAAGTGAAGTAACTGGTAAACCGCCTGGATTTAAATTAGTGTTACAGGAAATAATCTGTTGAGAAAAGTCAAAGACATGTTGAAGTAGCTGAAATTTGGCTCACTTTTTTTTTCATGTGTCAAACTGAGATTAAGACTGATCTGTGTTTACAGGAAATAATCTGTTTAGAAAAATGCTGTTTTTAGTTTTATTTGTAATTNAGTGCAACACAGCCTGCAAAGTGCATGGCATGAACAAGTGGTTTAACAGTATTTTCACAAAGAGGAAAGGCAAATGTTTTCCTCTTTTTTGTGTGCTATGCGTTTAGTAATAGAAGCCTGGATTATTTACGGTTAAATGCAACCACTGCCCTGCTCTGCACAAACGCTGACACCTGCAAGTTAAAGCAGCTGTGTTCAGTGTTGTCACCTATTATCTGAGGAAAGTAGGTATTTGGTGTACAAACAGATTCCTGTGATGTCATACGCTCATTTGCATATGAATCAAACTGCTGAACATATCAAGAATAAATAGAGGCAAAGCTCTGCTGCAGGCTTTCTCTGATTTCCCCCCACCAGGTCCCTCTGCCCCACAGTGATGAGCTGTAAGCTTGTGTGTGCACTACGGAGACGGAAGATCAGCCATGCATGGAGTAGCATTGTTTATCAGACCTATTTGGAGAAAGCAGGAAAGTAGTGCAAATGGATGTGGATCAAGTTCAACATTTGGTACTGAATCTTGCCAAATGTTTTAGAGCCAAGTGATTTTCAGCGATAATCTGAAAGCGTAGCCGGATTTCCTGCGTGTGACTTTCAAGAAATAAAAAGGGAGAGGTGTTTGAAAGTGTTGAGTGCCAAACATGGTGAGACAGTAAAAGATTTAGATCATTTAACTGTTATCCAACAAATCTGAAACACTTTCCAAAACAGCAGGACTAATTACAAAGTGGATTTTTGCCATTTTAAATTTTGTATTTTTCAGATAACTTAAATGCATTATTCAATGAGTTATTAAATCTGCAAATTCTGCATGGTGGAACAGTTATTAGCAATTTTGCCTGGCAGCAGGAAGGTCGCATATTTGATTCCTGGCTGTTGTGTGTGGAGTATGCATGTTTTTACCATGCATGCATGGGTTTCCTCTGGGTGCTCCGGTTTCTCCCTACAGATCACAACATGCCTGTGTTCATGCCTGGTAACTTGATTGTTGTAAGTTACTTTGGATAAAAGCACCCACCAAGTAAATAAACATAAATGCTATTTTATAAGCCTTTACACCACTGTCAGTTTCACAGTACAGTTATTACAGCAGTTAACATTAGATAAGATAATGCTACAGCTAATTTCTGTTTCAAATAACAGAATTATGTAAGAAACCATATGATGCAAAATTTACAGTAGTTTTTGAATAAACCTGTACATATTTGAGATTAGAGTCTTTTTAGATGCACAAAAAAAGTTTTTCTGTGTTATGGCACTCTTTATTATGTTTTCATTATACAGCTTTTAAAAATTTTCATTTGTTTGCATATGAGATTTTTCCCCATTTGCTGAAACAAAACAAACAAAAAATGTTATTTGCACATCTGCAAGTAAGTAAGGTTCCATTGAGGTATGATGTCAATGTCAAAATGTGTTACTGGAGTGCAGAAAGTATAATAGGAACAAGACCAATTATTACAGAAAATGTTTAAAACACATTCAGATATGCAACAGTTGGGTGACATCATATGGAATTTTAACAAACAAATGAATGACTAATTTAGTTTTAGATTTATTTTAATAATATTTTTTAAGAATATGCAGTGGTACATAAGAGACTGTGAATCTTAATCAACCAAAAATATTGATGTATTCAAAGAAAGAGTATATCATTTGCCAAATTGAACAAAAATCTACTCAAAGAAGATTTAAATGTCTTGCAAATCCCAATAATGTGATATTATATATTTTAAGCTGTTATTATGCACAAAAAAGAATTTCAGAGAAACTTTGAATGAACTGTGTTATGCTCATCAAGCTGGAAACTGTTAGACTGCTACCATTAAAGAATTTAGGCACAAAACATCAATAGTCATACAGAGTGTTTAAAAATGGAGGAAAATCAAGATCAGTGTTAACCTCCAGAGGCCTGGACAGCCGACAGAGATCACTCTAAGTTACAAAGGAAATTCAACATCCTCTCACATTGGCTGTTAAAGCTCACAACTAGAGGAGCAACGTTGATTCATGGCAAGGTAAAAAGAAAAAAAGCAAATGTTTTCCAAAGAGAGCATTTTTTAAAAGAATGCAATTAAACAAGAGCAAAAGCAAAAGTTAAAAAAAAAAACACAAGAAATCAGTGAGGAGTGTTGTGTTTGAAGAACATAATTACTTTTTACTTCAGCGGAAGAATTATTTCTAGCACATGAGCTGATAAGGACAGAAATATACTTGGAGGTTGTTTTAGTGTAACAGGGCAAAGGTGACTCGTCATCATTAATGAAACAACGAATCATTAATTAGAAATTTGTCTGTGATCTAAATCTTAACAGAAGGTGATTCATAAAGCAAAGCAACCATCTATAACACGATGGTTCGACCAAAGAATGGTTAAAGAGGTGTTCAATAAATGTTTTAAAATAAATTTCACAACATAAAATAGTGCTGAGTGACAAGCTCATATGAGGAAATTTGACATGAACCCAAAGTTGAGGCAATTCTTTAGTTGGGCTAAAACTGATCCAAACCCAAAACTGATTTCCAGAACTGATCTAAGGGTAATAGAAAGCTTCAGGTATGTCTGCACAGCACATACTGAAAGTAACTGTTCACATATTGTGGGCGTGGCTAATATGGGATCCCTTACTCTTATAAAAGCATCTTTAAAATATGTGACATTTATTTGATCACTTTTATGTGTTTTTGTAAAAAAAAAAAACTGTTCATATTTTAGATCATATTTATGTTGAACTGTGCACAGATAGAAGGGTTTAAAGTTTCAGTTTAAAAACAGAAAACTACCTCTGAATGATAATTTGGGAATTTGTGATTTATTGTGTATAAGGCTGCATCTCCACTTTGGACTATATTCTGCTGGGCCCTGCCCTTATTGTGGATGATATTTTGACATGTACAACCCAGCTAAACATTGCTGCTGATTAAATACACCCCTTATAGAAATGCTAATAGCAAACAGTGGTGACCTTTAAAGCAGAATAATGTGCAACACCACACTGCAAACATAGAATGGTTTGAGGAACACAGCAACTTCTTTAATGTGTGGACTTTACCTCCAAATTCTCCAGATCTCACTTCTATTGAAAAAAAGTGATGTGCACGGGACTAAACAATCAGTAGAACTCTAATCTATGGAGGCCCAACTGTACAACTTACAGAACTTAATGTTTGGTGCTCGATACCAAAGAAGACCTTCAGAGAGCTTCATGTGTAATATGTAATTAAAAATATTCTCAGACAGAGGTAATTACTTTGGTCACCAAATATAGAGAAACAGACAAGAAAGGAATATCATACCGGATTTTGATTGACATCCATCTGTTATTGTTGATGCTCTCGCCAGCAGCTGCATTCAAAACATGGCCGCCACCACAGCCAAGTTTAGCAACAGGGCTTCCATCTTGAAGGAACAGATGAAGGAACTGATCTCCAAAGTTCTGCTCTTGAGCTAAAACAGCAAAAGAACTTAGTGAGTAGAGTTTCTTTGTTGTCAACAGATTCACCACATTATGCAAACTGTAACGTAAATGTTACGAGTTTGATAGTCACGGTGGTGTGTGACACAAAAATGATCAAACATGCACATGCAGAAGTGAGTTTTCATCAGGGTGTGTGAATCCTAATTCAACCGTCATTTGAAGCAGTAAACATAAACTCCTTTACCTACACAACGTCAGCCAATACAACCCAACGAGTGCTGACTACAAGGTCGTTCCTGCTGTGATCAATACGCTGCACATGAAAACCTGAGGGAGGACCCCTGTCTGCTTACAAATGTCATCTAACAGCCAATAGGTTTGCCTCCATCAAGACAGAGGCTTATCAAGAAGCGCTCACATTGCTGTGACCTCGACAACAACACACATCAGCCAACAGCACAACGTTTCCTCCTTCAAACAGCAGCTCGTATCATAGAAGTGACCCAGACCTGATAAATGGTATAAAGCCAAAAAACTAAAACACGGATTGTCTTTTTCAATCCAATTTATTTATATTTAGCAAATCTCGTCTTGTCTCGTCTTCTTCCGCTTATCTGGGTCCGGGTCGCGGGGGCAGCATCCCAATTAGGGAGCTCCAGACGGTCCTCTCCCCAGCCACTTCTACCAGCTCCTCCGGCAGGATCCCAAGGCGCTCCAGGGCCAAACCAGAGATATATTTTCTCCAGCGTGTCCTGGGTCGACCCGGGGGCCTCCTGCCGGTGGGACATGCCTGAAACACCTCCCTGGGGAGGTGTCCAGGGGGCATCCTAACAAGATGCCCGAACCACCTCAGCTGGCTCCTTTCGACATGGAGGAGCAGCGGTTCTACTCCGAGTCTCTCCCGGATGTCCCAACTCCTCACCCTATCCCTAAGGCTGAGCCCGGCCACCCTGCGGAGAAAACTCATTTCGGCCGCTTGTATCCGCGATCTCATTCTTTCGGTCATCATTCGGTTATTTAGCAAATCTAAAACTAAAAACAAGAATTGAACTGCGTCACTCATTCTTAGTAATGTGGAAACTAAAAAGAACTCATTAATTACCCCAAAATCCTAATGAGGGCTAAAATAAAAACGTTCCCATGAGTACTCAAACCTGCAAGGGGAATTGGTTGAATAAAAACTGAGAACTGATCTCACTGTTGCAAAGTGAGTTTTACCCCAAACTGTGAAAAAATAAGAGGTTTCATTGGTTCTCACACTGGTCGGCCAGAAACCTTAGCACACCAACCTGGTCTTCTCACAATCCAAGTTTTAAAGTGTTATTGCAGTCCAGAAATTACTTTTGCTTTATGTGTATGCTTCATGTTGTTGTACTTTTTCAAAAATAGCACCAATATAATCTCAATCATCCTTGTGTACAATGGGGCTGCTTGCAGTCCTACGGACAGCTTTTCATAACCTTTATGTAATGGGCCGGAAGAAGGCAGACAGCTTTCTGCTTTGGGAGATAAAGGCCATTGAAAATGCATCGGTAGGAAAATTACATGACAATTGGAACGATGGCAAATCCCTGCATCTGATTCATACCTTGTTCTTTTTATAGAATAAAATCGCCTCAAGGAAACAGTGTCACCACATGGAGCTACTATCCTCAAACCACACTCATTCTCAATTACAAAACAGACACACAACATCACCCTTGTGATGAATTCCACCAATCATATTTGTTGTTTTACTTGTAAAATATGTGTCATTATTAGATATGTTACTTTGACCACAAGTTATAGATCGTTTCAGTGCACCGTATCACATTGGAAGCTTCTGAGTGAGACAGTGCAGTTTGGGAGCAGCAGACATCAGCAGCAGCGTTAATCCTCCCTCACAGGCTACTATGGTTTTCAGGGGGAGGAGGTGGAGGGAGAGAGAGCACACCAGTCCTACACTGCTGTCTGAAAAGACGTGAGCAAAGGGATGTCAACATTAGAATGCAGCTCTTTGAGGGAGACTCTGATAGAAAGGGAGCCTGCCTCTCTTGTCTCCTTGTGAAGGAAGACGTGGTTGCAGGGCAGAGGACTGAGCAGCAACGCTGCCCTGTTAGAGACCTTAAATGTTTCTCTGTTTCCAACAAGGCCCATAGGGGACATTTCAACTGAAATAGAGAAAGTGACAGGGGACTACTAATCCAGAGAGAGCTACTGAGTAGGTGCAGGGTGGACCTCTTTGATTTTCCAAAGACAACAGCGATAGAGACAGAAATCTCAGGAACCAGGCTGATATGGCTGACTAAAAATAGAACGGAGGTGTGTGGGCTTGACAGTGCTGTATCTTAGCAGTGTGCGTGTCATCTGTAATGGCATGGGTGGAGGATTTAGACATAAGGAATGGGGGCAGAAGCTGAGCCAGTTGTTTCAAGGCTGCATGGAGGATGATATGAAAACTCTGAGCCACTTCTCCTGGGTAAAAAGGGCATCAAGAAAATCCACATCTCTTCATCTGAGGGAGGCTATGTTGAGCTTGAAATACTTTTCTCTGGTAAATCATTTTCTGAACCAACTTTGGGATCGTTCTGGTCATGAGACACAGCAGAGATGCACTTTACAGTTGCACACATTCTGTTCGGGTAACTCAATGGGTATTCTGGTAAAAGGTAGAAGTCAACCTTTGTCAGTCAGTAGGCAAGAAGTTACTCAGAGGTGTGAATATATATTTTTAAATATCCATCTATCCATTTTATTTCACTTATCCAAAGTTGGGTCATAAAGGTAACAGATGAAAGCCCAGACTTCCCATTCTCCAGCGACACCTCGATTCTGAGGTGTTCCCTCCAGGAAGTTCTGGGTCTGCCCCGGGGTCTCCTCCCAGTGGGAAGAGCTACCAAAACCTCCAGGGAAAAATGAAAAAGAGACATACAAGTCAGACGCCCAATCCACCTTAACTTCCTTTGATGCAGCGGAGCAGCGGTTTTACTCCAAGTTCTCTCCAGATGACAGAGCACCTCACCTTATCTCTAAGGCTGAGCCTGATCAACCCACAGAGGAAGCTCATTTCAGCCTCCTGTATCTGGGATCTTACTCTTTTTGGTGATAATCCACATCTTGTGATGATAGGTGAGGGTTGGAATGTATACAGACCAATAAATTAAAAGCTTTGCGCTTTGGTTCAGCTCCTTCCTCATAAGGTCTGAGCCATAGGTCAATAATTTGCTACATTCTAACGGTCATGAATAAAATCAAGATACAACAAATCATTCCCAACTCAGAAAAATAACCCCAACTTATTCCAGGTGTAATTTTTTAAACCATTTTATGGGATTTCTGTTCCCTCCAAAGACCAAATTTAGGCAAAACATATGGTATCAGTTACATATATAGAAAAAAAGGCTGTAATACCAACAGTTTTGTTTAAAATAGCAGGAATTTCATTTGAACCAGATTACATTTTACAGCTTCTAACATCATAAACCAAAACCACAAATGTTCAGTTACAAGTCACGTCTTCAAACACAAACACCTACTAGTACTCATAGCTGCCATTTTAGTCACACCTAGCAGAGCAGGTGTCTCATTTAGCAGTGATGTGACACCAGCACACACACATTTCATAATTCATATTTGCTCGGCCGATTTTTTAAATGTCTCTGCCTACAAAGGCTGGCCGGCATAATCAACACAGCTCTATCTGAACACGAGGAATTTAATTTGATCATATCTCGCCTGCCTTGCAATGTAAAAGTTGGATTCCTGTCAGTTTAAAGATTGACGATGCAGAGCTCAGTATGTAAAACGCTTCATAACCCATCTCCACAGTGCATCACATTAAATTCCCATCATTCCTCCTCCATTATCTTCTACAGGCCACACACTTAAAAAGCTGTTTTACTAAATTAAATTGATTTCCTCCAACTTTTACTGAAATCAAAACACTCCTTTGGGATGAAAAAAGTTCTCATTGTCTTTAATTTTATCAGCTGAAGAACTTTACACTTATCTTTCCTTTTCGTAAACTATGAAGCATTTGTGTGAAGTAAAGACAGAGCAACTAATGAGCTGCTAATTGAAAATGTAACTACTTTCTTTCCCTCAGCTTCTTTTTGTGTTTCTGGCTGGTAAACAGCATTTTGTAATATCATTTGACCATTTAATTGGTTGGAAAATACTGTACCTTGTGCTTGCAGGGGAAGAGATCTTTTTAATTGCTCATATGCAACATTTGTGTATGCAGGATGAAATAAAGGCAATTAGTGATTCTAATTCAAAAATCTGGTCCCTGAATCTCAAGGACTTCAAGAATCTATGAATATAAAAGAAAAGTAGGTCTCTGCAAACTGTGATGCTGATAGAAAGAATGTGAGAGGGAATTAATTAATGGTTAACGCAAAAGGAGACGGAGATAATAGCAAGAATTAAAAGAGGAAAAACTGTATTTTCCTTACTTTTAGATTCTGCAACTTTGCAGAAATGCTGAACAGACAGAAAAACCAAGTACTTTTTTCTTTTAATGAAAATAAAATATGTCTAGTGGTAATTGACCTTAAAGAGATAGTTCAGAAGTTTTGAAGTAGGTATCTGTGGAAAGGTTATGAGCAATTACTATCTTACCTGTTGTGGAGAGCTATTTGAATACTTTAGAAATACGGGTAGTTTCTAATCATGCTGACGAGCTAACAGTCACAGCAGGACTAGTTACAAAGTGGATTTTTGCCATTTAAAATTTAGTATTTTTCAGTTAAGTTCAATGCATTATTCAATGAGTTATTGATTCATGCAAATACTGCATGGTAGAACAGTTATTAGCAATTTTGCCTGGCAGCAGGAAGGTCGCATATTTGAGTCCTGGCTGCTTACTTTTGCGTGGAGTTTGCATGTTTTCCCATTCTGTCCAGGTACTCCGGTTTGCCCCCAAAAATCACAACATGCCTGGTAGGTTAATTGTTGCAAGTTGCTTTAGATAAAAGCATAAACAAAAACAGAAAGGCCATTTTATAAGTCTTTACAGCACCGTCAGTTTCACTGTACAGTCACTACAGCAGTTAAAGGCATACTCAGTAGCCAGGTAAACAATGTAGCTTTTAACGATTTTTTTAAAGCCTCTTAACAACGTTCTAATATAATATAGCCATAAATATATTGTGGAGATTTAAAAAAAAAACCCGAAAGAAATCAATAAAGTGGTTGTCCTGCAGTTCTCAAAAAATTTCCGCCAATCCTATCGTTCGGACCGAACGATAGGATTGGACAATCCAGCTGTCTGTCTGCCGCATTTCCTCACTGCTTGGATTGGCATTAATCCGCCCGGACACATTTTGGGGCAGAACATCCCGGAAGTGAAAGTACAAGTAGGACAGAGAGCCGGCGGGTGATTCCATTTTAAGATAAAAATACCAGAGTCCCCCCCAAAAAACACCTTTTCAGCTAGCAGAAAACTAAAAATGTTTGGAGGTGAAAAGAGGAAAAACTGGGGGAACATTTCTGCAGTTGGAGTTAGACTCTGCTTTGTCACCTTTGCAAACCGTGGTCCCAATGTCCGCTGGAGGCTGGCGTATGGATTTTACCCGACGAGAGGGGTGAGTTCACCGAGACGTGTTTCTGTAAAATAGCTAGCGAGACCTCGTTTGTTTACCTGGCTACTGAGTATGGCTTTAACACTAGATGGCTAATGCTGCAGCTCATTTCTGCACCAAATAACCAAAGGATTATGTAAGCAACCATAAGATGCAAAATTTACAGTAGTTTAAATGTTTATCTAACATTTTTGAATAATCTGTTGTTTTAAGTTGACAGTTATTCACGTTGGAACTGGCCCTGCCCTGACTAGCTATTGGCATGTCAATCTGACAAGAACTAATCCTTGCTTTTCCAAACTTAGGCTTTTTAAAGAGCTATCTACAACATTTATGATATTTATTGTTCCTAATTTTTACAAATTCACACTTTGATAGATTTGAAATATTCCTTTAACATGTAGCATGGATTTAAACTAACTCATTAAACAATTAAAGTACTATTTTCTGGATAAATGACAACTAAAATGCAGGCACATAATTATCCTCATTATATAAACAAATCGAATGGAGTTAGTTGAGATTTACTGAAAGCAACAGTAAGGAGAATGAATACAAGACAAATTCATTCCTACAACAATCACCCATTGTCTCCATTCTTAGCAGTTGTTTCCACCTGGTGCCATAACTCATTTGTTGACAAACAATATTTACTACAGATGTCAATGTTGCCCTATCTTTTATTTCTCTATTTTTCTTCTGTAGGGGTATTGTTTTGTGCTGTCTCCCATATGGCCCCCTCACTGTGCGCTGAACCTTACAGAGCGTTCGTCCTTTTGTCAGCGGCTGTCACCTGTTCTCTCTCCCTCTCTTTACCCTCCTCCCCCTCCCTCCCCCTCAGTATTTCTCCTCTCAAGCTGACAATTGAAGTCCAGGGGGAGACTCACGGCTTTGCTTCTGGGAGAGGTGTGAAAGGGGGAGCGGAGAATAAGAAGCGGGTTTGGCAAAGATATTCTCTGCATCTCAATGCATATCATCTGGTTTCCTTCTGATTAACTTTGCTCATTTGATCTCAGGAGTTTTCTTTTCAGTTTCCCTTCTCTGATTTGGAAGAGATAGCGGGCTATAAGCGAGGAAGCATTACCAGATAAAAGGCACGGTGCCAGCTCTGTGTGTGCTTTCTGAAAATTCATCGCCTTCTTGACGGGGTTCGTGTTCGGCTTTCTTGCCTCCACATTCTGCTACAGTGAATTATTGTAAATATTATTGAGCGTAGAGAAGAGGCTGATTTAACTGAGCCAACTAGCTCCAAATTATGACTTTGATTTCTAATTTGCAGCTGTGTTCACATCTAATTTTAAATGAGAGGAAGCTGGTTTGGAATGCAAGTCGACACAAACTGATCTTTAGTGGAAATCTTGAAAGTGACTTAAGATCCACACAGCCAGATAACTGCAGTCATAATGCATCAAGCTGCATCTGAGACCTAATATGTAATTGAGTGTTATCTTGCCATCTTCTTTTGTTTTTTAAAAGTTCACCTCAGTTCTCTTCAGGTGTATTCTATTTTCTAAAAATACTTCCACACAACAAACTTTAAATGAATGATGTAACAGCAAACTAAAAGCTTGGCTTTGCAATTATCCTGCTGCTGTTCAGAAACACTTCATTTGGCTTTGCTTTCCTGAATAATGTATTCTACAATTTCTACAACTTCATCCACAAAAAAAATCTGATTCAATTAAATACAATTTGCACAGACACGTACATAATGGGTTTTATTTTGTTTGGATGGAAAAATGCTTGTATTCTTTTAATTTCTAGAAAAGCACTTTAAAGCTTGCACAACTTTCAGCTGGTTTTGGACAAAAAACACAAACGTGAAACCTTTTCATACCACAGTCCAGACAAAACTAATGGTTTATACTGGTCTTTGTCCAGCAGAATAGTTGATAAAAAGTAACCCATGATTAAATTTGTTTGCCACAACAGGTTCGATCTGTAACAATCATCTGGAATAACTCAGTCGTTTCTTAAATATATGACTTATTATTGTGTAATACTGCAGTATAGTGTAGTACTGAGTATTACACTGAGTGTTATAAATATGGCTTTTCTAAGTAAAAAAGAATAACATGTTGGACAAATTTTAAAAACTTTTCTTGCCATGTGAAACAATCCCCCCCCCATATTTTCTTGCAAGTATATTTGATTTTTCCCCTTCTTTTCCAACATAAAGTTAGAAGCCATATTGCCACTTGTAGTGATTTTGTGTGGCCCTGAGGTGCATTTAATAATATTCAGAATTGAGTTTTCCAGCAGGCTTTCTAACATTTTCATGTTCAGAATTTTACTAACATGAGACCTAACAACAAAAAAATACAAATAAATTAAATCTTTTTGAAATGCAAACTTGTATTTTCATTTGGTTCATATTAACCACGTTTTAAAATTTCCTGGTAAAAAAATGTGGGCTGCATGGTGGCGCTGTTGTTAGCACTGTTGCCTCGCAGCAAGAAGGTTGCAGGTTCAAATCCTCACACAATGTCCACACAATAACGATAGGAAATGTTTCTTTACACATCTTTATTTTGGGGGAGACACTCTGTAATTGTGTAACCATTACAAATTTCTGCCATTGCACCCTCTAGCTGCAGCTGCAGCCCTATAGGGTCCAGGATCCAGAAATCCCTTGTAAAAGAGATTCTGAATCTCAATGGGACTTTTCTGGTTAAATAAATAAAAGAACCACAAACTCTCACTGAATATATCTAAAAAGCAGACTTGTTCGTGCTTCATTCATAAAATGGGACAAAATATAGCAGAATTACTGAAAAACAAGTGACCCTGATCCGGTTCTTGTTGCTGATGATGGAGGGAAGTGTATTTTCTAGAAAGTAAAAATCAACCAACCAGTCAAATCTAGAGATTTGATGCTTTTCTTTTATTGAGTCAAACACATAAGATCCTTTTTACATCTTGCAAAAAATTACTGATCCTTTAATACAAAAAACTATGACTTTGTTCTGTTAAATAAAAAAATGTTGCATTTATAAGGAATGTTTGAGCAGAACAAAATATATTTTTTTAATAAAATAAATAAAATCTTATTTTTGTGGTTTTCAAGGACTTTATTCCAGGTGATTTCGACTCTCATGTTGAAAAGTTTGGACACCCCTGCTATTGTTAAAAAAAAGTATTTTCCTGTAGCACCCAATAAAAATCACAAGTGTTTCACAATAAAATACAGAATGCAATAAAATGAGAACTATACAAATTAAAAGGCAAAGTTAACTAAAAGCTTTTCTAAATAAAAATGTTTCATTGCTGCTTTTTAAAGGCCTCATACAGTCAATTCATTGTACAAACAAAAGGAGTTCATTCCAGTCGAGAAGTGACTGACTGGAAGATCTCCTCTGCTTCTAAACTAAGTCAAAGGAACTTCTAATGTTTGGCTGTATGATCTGAGAACTTGAGTTGAAGAGTAAGATTTTACAGAAATATACTAAGGAGCCTGACCATGCACAGTCCTGAAAATGATCCAAAATTAACAGGTAACCAGTGAAGTGGTTATTAAACAGGGGTCATGTGTGGCTGCAGCATTGTGAACCAGCTGAGGATGGTCGAGGGATTTTCTTAACCAAGTAAAAACTGCACTTTAAGAATTTAAATGAGAAGTAAAATGTAATTGTGAGATATTTCTTAAGTAATAAAACCAATTTGAATGACATTCAAGGGACATAGTTTGGTCAGAAATGAGTATTATTATTATTTCTGTCAGGCACTCAAGATGGGAAAAGTTTTTTCCAGAGCAGTCATATAGTTGTGAGATTGAGCTTGAATAATGCACAGTACCAACCAAAATATAAAACCTGGTGTGGATATCTAGCTGTAAATGGTCCCTGAGTTTTATTACTCTAATTAGACTCTTGTGTCAGCCTGAATACATCATATTTGTCTTAAAATTGACACCACCATTGTCTATGTATACTCACTGTTTAACTGGCTGACCTTTCAAGTAGACCGTCTTTACATAAAGCACCGATTTAGAGTCCTATTACGTTCTGTGAGCAGGCTAATTAATAGCTCTTTAAATACAAGAAGCCTTTGGTGGAATACTGAGACACTCAGCAGCCATCATGGGAGGCCAATGTCAGCACAGAGAAAGAAAAGCCAAGCTAATGTTGCTCTTAGAATAATGTCACTAGATCTGCCATCTGCGGTAATACACATTAAAAGGATTGCATTGTTTAAAATGTAAAAATACAGATTTCCAAAGGTATTTAGTGTGTTACAACACTCACTGGGCAAAATGCACGTTTGAAGTTTTATACAATGAATCAAACATCACGTTTTGCTCCAGATCACTTTCATTATGGCTATCAAAACCAAAAAATCCACATTTTGATCAAAGGAAAGGAAGCAAACCCCGAGGTGCTCCGTGGTGGTTAACACACCTGGAAATGTAGATTAGAGACTGTGAACCTGCGGACGATGTCACAGATAAGAGGTCGATCTAGGCCACGCCAGCAAGATGAATGTTATGATGTCTGCGCCCAGCCAGTGCGGAATAAATCACCTGTGATCGCCACACAATGCACGGTGGTTAAACTTTAGTTGGAGTCGCACCTGAGCGGTGTAACACGGGAACAACGGTGGACTTGCAAAATCAAGGTGGCTGCAGTTTTTAGAGCGAGGAGCTGCAATTAGGGTCCAGTGAGACCTACGCTTGGATGTTTTTTGGAGTCAGTAGATGACCTATAGCTTAAGGTGTGTGCAGCGGGCTTCTCCCCAAAGTTTGTGCACAATTTATTTATGAATATAAACTATGAACAGATGTTTAATAAAGACAAATTTGGAGAAATTAAGCATGCGTCTCATAGCTCAGCTTTTTGTAACTTAGGAAAAAACAAAACAAAAAAATAAAACCCATCACAAGTGTACTCCTCTCCTCCCAAAACAATACTCTATTGTTAGTAGGAGCTACTCAGGGGCTGTCTGGCCTCCACATCCCAATCTTCTTCTGAAACAAAGGGGAGTTTGTATGTGTCTGTGCAGGTGTAGGAACAAAGGAGCTGGCAGGAGGCAGAGATACAATGTAGAGCTCAAGGTTGATGCAAAGGGTGAATGCAATCTTATCTCTGCATGTGAGTGACCAGCTCTTGAGGATTCTTTTGTTTGCTTTTAGGCTACTGCTCAATCATCAGCTACAAAACATCAGAAAAACCCTCCAGTTGTTCTGATAAAAAAGACAAAGCTATATGTGGTCCTTCATTAGAGATCTGCTCTAACCTCTCAATGTTCTAATCTAAAATGATAAAATAGAGTCCTTTTTTAGTCGGATTGGAAAGATGAGACCCCTACTATGCCCTAAGATTCACTGACAATGGTTTAGAATAATATAAGGTTGTAAAAAATGAAATAAATGAGGTGGTGCAACCGTGCAAGACCATAAATGTATAATCAAGTTTTAATATACTTTGAATATTTCCTACTGTCCTGTCTGCATGTGTAAGGCCAGCCTTTATTTATACAACATCACCAACTGCATGAGAAAATAGAAAGCACAAAGTATGTCATGTGAGTTTCACGTGTAGTGCACGATATTCAGGAGCTCGATAATAAAGTCACAAAGTTTTGATCAAAGCAGAAAGATGTGGCACTCATGGTAACAAAGATCAGATAATGTGAAAACAAGTGACAAAACCACTGAACCGCAGACAAACAAAAACAACAAACTGAAACTGTGCCATAAACTGACACCTGCAAAATATTTTAAAAGAGTCTGGAAAATGTTAATCTTTAAATCTTGGGTTTTTCAGCACAAAAGCTTAAATTACATCACAGATCAGCCCTTTATTTAAAGCCCTTAACTAACAGATGGTAAAGTTTAGAGTGAATCTTGTCAGTAGCTAAATGCCATGAGCCAGCTGTGACATTTCATTTAAATTACACAAAGGCTAGACTAACAATTTACTTATTATTACATAATGTTTGTATATTTTAATGCAGTCATATGTAAATTGGCGCTAATGTAACACAGTAATAGAAAAGTACCCTGAAAATATTAACTTTTAAAATTTTTTTACCACATTCACAACGTTGGCTTGGTACAATCTGTTGAATTACATCAAGATATTTCTTGTTTATATCACATTTTGTTGGTTTTTGCTTTGAAATTTTACTAATAAACACACAAGTAATAAAAATACTTCTCAGTATTCTCATACATGACACATATCAGGTTAATCTGAAGTTTTCTCAAACTAGTTACCCCCTAAAATAAATAAATACATAAATGACTGAACGGACGGACGGATGGTCGGTCGATCAGTTGGACGGATGGATGCATTTCAGGAATTGTGTGTAGCACAAACCATAGGGAGAAAGCAAATATAAGCATTTATTAAACACTCCTTACTATTTTTCCTTTTGTTTTTGAGACTGCAGCCTTATGAAACAATAAGTTATGTCGTTTCCTCTCTATATGCAGCACTTTTATGTACTTTAGAAAACAACGTCATAGAACAATGAGGCTCTTTTGATAGAAAAACATTTTAAAAATTGTATTCTATTGTAGAATGGCAAAAATAATATGTATTGGGATCTCCTCTGGTCGTTCATAAAAAAGTATTTATTACAATGATGTTTAAGTGTTTTTCTTTTCTTTTTTAGGTCTGGCTTTAAATAGAAAGTACACTCACTGAAGAGGATGGTGCCTTGTGTTGATGTCGTTTTCACTGTCAAACGTAGAGTGGTGTCCTCAGCTGTAGAGGGCCGGTTATCGTCGTCACCAGACGGCTGTAGAAGGGATGTAAGAGGCTGTAGCTCCAAGTATGATGAGCCATCAAAGGTGGGGATATACACTGTAGCATCTAGAAACAAGCAATAAATACAGTTAGATTCAGAAAACATTTCAAGTTGTTTGTTTCCTGATTGAGATCACTGTGAAAAGTGCTGCTCTAAACCTCTTTCTAATGTTCTGAACCTGATATGAATGCTAGTGTTTAAGACAAAGAAACTAGTGTGAGCACCTTTAAGGTAAAAAACAAAAACTGGATGTAGAAGATTTATAAAGAATCTACAGCAGAGCTGTTGAACTTGATTGTATTAGATGTCACAGGTGTTCCCAGTAAAGTGGTCTCCAAGTTATTATCTAAAAGGAGAATGGCATTTCTAGAAAAAGCAATGCCCTTAAGTGCTTTTCTTAGTAAAGAGAACAGCAGAAATTGGCTATCGCTGCACAGATAGCTGGTCTGTGAGCAGAGTCAGCAGGGCCTTGTCAGGGCTGTGTGCTAGTGTGTCATTTCCCACTGGATGACAAAGCGCTATGACTTTAAGGAAAGGTGGAGGAGGTACAAGCACAGGTCACCAACTCCACAAGCCAGTGATAATCTGTTGGCCTTTTACACAAAGGACATTGCACACCAAGTGGATGGCTTGCTGTTCAGGTCCATGAAAGTCAGTTCAAAACAGGACACATCAGCTGCAGCTGAGGGGAATCCTACCAGAGTCCCACTCTAAAACCAGTATCTTGCAGGGCTGTGACTGTCAATGACAAATGGCAAAGAGCATTTGCAAAGAAGTTTACAAAATATCTAGAAACTTTGACAAGGTACTACAACTGTTGCAGGAATTTTGAACATGCTTGGAGAAAAAAAAAATCTTGCAACAAATGTCCCTTAAAATAGTCAGGTGTCTGTAATCTTTCTTCACATCTTAAAGAAGTTTTGATTAGTTGAAAAAAAATGTGGGACAACTTTGGGAGGGGTTGGCAAATAAAATGCAAAGAAAATCTGCAAAAAAATTAAGGAATGATAAAGACACCATAGAATGACACCAGACCATTCTTCACTAAATAATCCTATTTGATCACTTGTGCATGATTTAAAGTTTGATTTGCAGCCTGAACCTGAAACTTTTTTAAAGAAAATTAATAAATTACATTTAAAAAAAGTATTTTAAAAAGCCCCCAATAAGCACTCTATAGTTGAAACGTCTAAGTATTTCAGTTAGCGCCCTTTAAAGGGTTAAAGGAGATTTCAGTTTCCATTTAGCTAAAGAAAATTGGAGAAAATTATGCATTTCCTCCTTTGACTACATTTTTTGGGTGTTCAGATTTAGGATTAAATTGATATTTTAGGTGGATGAAGGGAAGGAGTGGCAACATTTTAACAAACTAGAAGCAAATTAAAATAAATGTGAAAAGTGCCTTTGGGGGTTTATCTACAATGGAATGGCAAGATGGTGAAATATTAAACAATTATTCTGAAAAAGAAACATTAAGAAAATCAAATAAAAGCCTAAAAGAAAGAATTTTTTTTGTTTAAACTATGCTTTAGTGATTTCTGAGTAGCTTTTGGAAATAATCAGAAGAAACATGAATAAAGCACTTCAGGATATCAGTTATTCATATCAACCTCCTGCCTCAACAAGCCTTTTGCAAAGTCAAACAGGAAGTGGAGATACCAGCTAAATAAACTGAAGAGTTTGATAATAAGGACTGTTTTTTCAGCATTAGGAGTCCTTTGTTACACTTTATAACTGCGATATCAAATGGTCATGATTCTCCATGTGTACTCTCTGTATCTCCTCAGCCACCAACCCACTCGTGCTCCTTTCCAGAGCAAACAGTGTGGGTGACTCCTCCGAATTCTGCAGGGAATTATGTGGAACCAACATGACAGCCAATGCTTCACATTACAAAGAGAAAACATAAACTGTGTTGCTTTTGTTGTGGAAGAAGCCATTTCCTTGGACCGAACATGATGAATCAATCCTGTAATATTTGTTGGCAATTTCTGAGGAAGGCAGATTGAGCTGGCTCATTTTTAAAGGCACCAGCAATTACAGCAACCACACACTGGATGCCCACAAAAAGAGCTGGCAGCACCAAGTCACTGTTTTGGCAAAGCAGGGAGCATCACACATCAGGTCCCATTAATGTCAAATGCATAAAGAAAAAAAAAAAGAAAAGCTCAAATATCTAGATTCTTTTTCTTTTTTTAATGCACTTCTTGTTCTGAATACAGTTAATTAGTTATTTGTTTGTGATCACATAAAATACTAGTTTAACTCCAGTTCAATTTGTGTTATTTATATTTTTTATAGAAAAAAGAAATGCGCACGATTTAATAAAATGTGTTATTTTGCTCTTCAACACCGTTTAACTGCATGATATAAAATGTGGTGTAAATGAGCAACTACTCAGGCTAAATTCCATCAACGTAAAGGCATTTATAATATATCAAAAACAGAAAAGGCGAGTGTTCGAATTCATTGCAATAGACACTGTGGTTTTGAGAAAGTTGCTGGAACGGGCTCTTGGCATTTTCACTTTCCTTACTGGCCTGCTTCCTATATCACAGCCTCAAATACAACAGGTGAGGATTTAACTCAGTGAGCCGTGGAAGGAGGTCATGATCAATACAGAGCAACCTTGAATAATTTCCTGCCTCACTGGTTTCGTCTTTTATTCCTAATACCTTACCTAGGTACCACTTACTACATAATTTTGCGACCGCTTTCTATTAATAGCTGACAGACTTGACAGAGTGTCTTTGGCAAGGTTTGTGTCTTCCTTAAAGAGACAATCTATAAAAGTTTAAAGCTCTGACCTGCTCAGGTTTACCTTGAAAACCAGTCTGACACTTCGCTACTTGAGTTTAAGAAACGCATTATGAAAAATAACCACTTTAGTGTTTTTTTTACAACTATGTAAGAAAAATGACTACAACCAAACACTCACTGGCCACATTATTAGGCACCTGTTCAACTGCTTGTTTGCAGAAACATCTAATCAGCCAGTCACATGGCAGCAATTTGATGCATTTATGCATCTACAGTAGATGTGGTGAACCGAGCAACAGAATGAGACAGAGAGGGGGTTGACGTGACTTTAAATGCAGCATGGTTGTTGGTGCCAGACAGGCTGGTGTAAGTATTTCAGAAACTGCTGATCTGCTGGGGTTTTCACCCACATCTGTCTCTAGGGTTTATAGAGAATAGTCTGCAGAAGGAAAAATATCCAGTGAGCAGAAGTTGTGTTGAAATCTCCTCGTTGATGTCAGAGGTCAGAAGAGAATGGGCAGACTGGTTCTAGGCGATAAAAAGATTATAAAAATTGGTGGTTATTTAGAAGCTCAAATAACCAAATAATATTTCCAACCAAGGTCTGCAGAACACCATGTTTAAACACATAACACGTGGAACCCAACCGCTTACTGGATGCCATGAAACTAGCTGCCCTCTGATCCTTAGGGATGGGTCAAATGCAAGAGATCACATTCCACTATATGTTTTACTAAGGTATATACATATGTGGCCACAAAAAACTTCCCCTTTACCATTATTGTTGCTGACCTTGTCCATCCCTTTATTACCACAGTGGACCCATCTTCTGATGGCTTCCAGAAGGAAAATGCACCATGTCATGTCAAACTGGTTTTTTGAACATGACAATGAGTTCACTGGACTCCAACGACCTCTGTAGTCATCAGATCTGAATCCAATCCAACACCTCATGGATGTGAAGCCAAGAAATCTGCAGCAACTGTGTGATGTCATCAGGTCAATGTGTACAAGACAATCTTCAGAATGTTTCCAACAGCTTGTTGAATCTATGCATAAAGAATTGAGGCCATTCAAAAAAGCTACTAGAACGGTGTACCTTATAAAGTGGCTGCTGACTGCATATGATACATTTTTCTTTGAAATAACAAAAACATATACATAAAAGCAGAATGCATACCCATGTGCATTACAGCGTTTCTTTTAGATATTTGGTGTGCAACATGTCAGTGTTTCATGTTGGACACAAACAAGTCCACATCATTTGCCACTGGGCAGCATGGCATATCTATAATTAACTTAGAGCAGGGGTGACTTGCTCTGCTCTGCTCTCATGGCTATTAATTAATTCAACAAGATGTGATGACAAGATTGTCATCAAGCAAAGCTGCTGTGGCAATTCACATCCACAGACTTTGTCAGCATGTAAACAGCCGTTGGACATTGTCTGCAGGCTGAGAAGAGGCATTGCAAAGCACATTGTTGGGATGGGTGCTCAAATGAGACTGTGCCCTGTTAAACCTGAGACTGGAGTGCTTTTGAGAAGGAGCAATTTCTCAAAGTCAGCAGAAATGACACTAAAAGGCCACTGCTGGTATTTAAAGGAAAAGCTTACAAGCCTGACAGGTTGAGGAATAAGCAGGAACTTCTTTTATGGTTGTTGATGAGTAAGGCTGAGGGTATTATTGAGAGAATGCACTTTAAAATCATACAGAAAGTTTGATTAATTTTACAGGTACAGTGGTGGGAGCTCACTCAATACTGTGCATTATGCTGCTCTGCGTTATTACTTCACACATTACGTACTGCATATTTACACAATCAGGGTTAATTAGAGATTAAAACGGTTGGCCTTAAGCTAGTTTATTTTTAGCAGTCACAACTAAATTTAGTTGCATCATTTACATTTCTCTGAACTGCAGAAAATAGGTTAATAAAAAAAAAAAAACGTAGTCACTGAATGAATCATATGCCTTCGTCTCCACAGCAGCTCTTTAGACACTGACCATAATAAGTGACTTAATAAAGCAGCTTCCCTGAGCTTTAGCTGTTTCCCATAGGTTAAAACAAATGAGCCTAAAAATAGCAGTGTTAACATCGCCCAAAGAGACAAATAACATGTTAGTAAATGACTTAAACACCTGTAAATTAGCACTTTCAGAGAACATGGCAGACGTGTCAAATCGAGTGCCAGGTGCACATGTGCAGCTCAGGCCATGCTAATGATTGCTAATGTTAGCTCTAAGCAGCTTTCTGTCAGCTCTGTAAACATGAGTTTTTGTTATCAGCCTGAATTTATAACACTTTTAATTACTCACAAGTCAGCAACGTGAAACATATACACACACACACACACACACACACACACACATATATATATATCTGTCTACTGTTAATCATAGAAAGAATGGCACTTTGCATTACAGCTCAGTAATAAAATAGTAATAGTGTGGTAATTGTATGCTAATAATAATGTAAGAGTTAGGTATAATCCTATAATTATCTAGGAGTAGTGTTGTAATAATTGAACAGTAAAAAATGCGTAATTTGTTTTAATTATTACATTTATTTCCTGGCAGCAGTTGGGAAATTAGGAATTATTTTACAATTACTAAAGTTATAATTATGTAACCACATTGCAGAATAATAAGGTGCTAACATAGCAGCAATATTACCCAATTATTGCATGTTAATAACTCAAATACTACCCTCACTACTGCCAGGTAGTAACAACATTATATTACCCACTTTTTACATAATTACTACACCATTATACCATTATAACCATCTTATTACTGAGGTGTGATTAAAGGTCATAAAATCTTTATTTAGAAAAAATTCTAATTTAAATATTCCTCTAGATATTTTCATTTCCTTACATTTACTCTGCCTGCTAAGCCACCTGTTCTTCCACATGGCATGCGTCATCCACAACAATAACAGTGGAATAGTTGCATATAAGCACTCTCCATATTTGAAGTAGATTTCGCAGAAGGAGATGGCAGTTGTTACTACCAGCTTTTAAGAGGTAATTCTGATAATAAAAACAGTGCAGTGTGGAGCTAATCTGTCTGTTTATGTAGACAAATACATACGATAAGTCTTACTTTGCTTGCATATCATATTTTTCAAAGATTCTGGTTTACTCTTACATAAGAGTCTCATGCAGCTCTCTTAGGAAGAGGGCTGCATGAGCCATTTGGCAAGTTCAGCTCTATTTTCTGTTTGAATTCAACCTTATCTAATAAATATGCAGAACAGAACTGAAAAGTGAAATGCTCCTGCTGCTTAGACTGAGCCAAGAAGTTTAGAATAAAAGCACATATGGGAGAGGTGGTGGTACTTTAGCTTATCAAGTAACACTATGTTTCTCTATAAAGACAGACATTACTGTTTCATATAGAAAATGAATAAAGCAGTGTTCCAAGATCCATGCAAATTTGGGGCCACAAACAAGCAGACCTTTTGATAATGAGGTGTGATTTACTAGTGACACAAGCACAGCTTGTTTCCTGCAAAAACAATAAAGCCTGACAGTGAGCCAACCTACTTACAACATTCTAGAACATTTTCTAGATGAGCCTCATTGGCTATGTTCAAAATCAGTCTTTTGTTTGACATCTCTATTAAATAAAAGTCTGCCGTTACTATTTCATAACCCTTATTAAACCCCATTTGAACTTATCTAAAAGCCAGCAATCATCAGAGCCTATTCTCCATCCTTCAATAACTATAAAAGGCAGGGGGGGGGGGGTTTCACTGGAAAATAAAAGCGTGTGAATATTAATCTGCCTGAGCTTCAAACTTTTGAGCCACGACTTGAAGAGACAAACTTCTTGGATGCTAAATCAGGGATAAAAAGGGGAAAATGTGTCTGACATCCCATGATCTGAAATCATGCTATTATGTGTTAAAAAAAGGAAAAAAAAACATGGGTTGGATGCAGCTGGTAATGTAAGATTATAAGTATTTTGTTGGTTTCACTTCCGCCTTTAAACCATTTTTAACTAACAGTGTTTTTAGCTCATGATTCCTGCATTTTTTAAATCTCTCCCTGCTTGAACACAGCTGATTTCTTTGAATGAGTGATGAACCGCTCCAGTAGAAAGCAATGAAGGCTGAGGAGACATTCCAACAGTTAGATTTAGGTGTTTCTGAGCAAAGACAATGCTAACGTTTTCATGACAGTGATTTAAAACAGACACTAGGGGGTGATAAAACAAGCCAAAAATGCATAGTATGCCTTTTAAACATTCCTTGTTGTCTTAGATTTCTTCCAGGAAATTAAGAATAATGTGTCCAACAGTCGAAGTTTTGACGACGTCTTCTGAGATTGCAAATAAATTATTTGAAGTGAAAATACTTTATTTCCGTCATCATCTACTGCACTATATAAGAGTTTAATCAAATCAATTCAGCATCAATTTGTAACAACATCAAATATGATTCTCGATTAAAACAAGCTCTGTTTAAAGATTGGACAATAATATTGATTTGCACAAGCATGTTTCCTGTAAAATGAGTTTGAACTGCTTACAAGGTAAATATATAAAAAAAAGAAATACAATTTGCTCCTAATAAAGTAGCTTTAATAGAAAGTTCATTTTCAATATCAGGTGGAATTTGTTTCAGGTAAATTTAGAGACAATTTTAACAAAATCTGAGAAAAACTTGTTTACATCAACTTTGTTTCCAGCAGTTAGTGCAGCCTAATAAAATGTTTGACTCTCCATGTGAACACCCACCCACTGGTGGTGTGTTTTTAATTTAAAAAATAAGAAGTAGTAAACAAATATACAGCTTGGAAGACAGCTGGAGACAGTTTGCATTAGTTTTTTATTACCTGTATTTCATCTCCCACATAACGTTTTTCCAAAAGGAAAAGCATCGCATAAAACAGCTGATTTAATGTACATATTTATCCACTAAAACATTAACATCCACACTGGAGGAATAATCTGTCAGAGCAAGACTGGAAGGAAATCTGCAAAGGAAAAACTCTTCAGCATGTGCGTCTAGTACTTCTGACTTCTTAGTATTAGTGTCTGAGTGGTTGGTATAAAATAAATATTTTTGGTTGGGACAGGAGTGAGAGCTTTAGCTGAATGCTGAACGAGTGCTGCAAGGTTGCATTCTCATTCTCGGAGCACACCGGAGGTGATTGTGGACACACAGCAACGCTTCAAGCTGCTTATATGGATCTCTCATTTCATTAATCATATACTGAATAATTCACATCACTCAAAATTCCTAACGCAGCCGACTCTATTACCCCTCACAGTGAAACCTATTAGCCAAAGAGGCTCAGCATATATTAACCAATATAATTTGTTGGCTGCCTCTTGGTGACACAACTGTGGAGGTCAGAACATTGTCAGTTAGGTTCCTTTCTGTGCAAAAACTAATAAACACTAAATGCAAAAATGTTGAACTACCTTTTTCACAGGAAGTTCCAGTAAAATGGAGCGGGCAGTGACAGGAAGGTAAAGTCCTGCCGAGAAGCTGCAGCTGATGGCATGTTCCTCCGTTATGACAAACAACATCGTGGCAAACTTGCAGTTCAGGAAGATTTGGAGGTGCTGAAGAAGCTGATGTTGTGTCAGAGGAAGCTGATTGAGTTGTCAGACCTGCTGTGGAGGCTTCTGGAGTATTTAGAGGATATCTGGGAAACAAAAGATCAGACTGTGTGAGTAAAAAATACACATAATCTGTGGTTAAGTGCTTGCATTTGGGTGTGCAATTAAAAACACAAAAAGAAAGGTGATGTTCTATTTGAAATCTCAATCACTCTCTGAGTGACTGAGATTTTATGGAGGACTGTACGTATGTCACTTCACCAGTTTAGTAAAGAAAACTGACATTTGTCTCATCCCAACTTGAACTAAGAATGGATTAAAACACAGTGAAAATGAAGTGCAATCTGCCAGAAATTTGTGTTTCATTTCACTTTTTTGAATCTAACCAGATTGCATTTGAATTAATTGGACTGAATGCATTTGAATTTAAAATTGACTTGTTTATTTTATGTCAAATGAGAACTTTATTTGTGAAATAGAATCATATTCAGGGCTGCATAATAGTGTAGTTGGTAGAATTGTTGCCTCGCAGCGAGGAGGTCGTGGGTTTGCATCCCGACTCTGTGGCCTTTCTGCATGGAGTTTGCATGCTTACCCCATGCATGTGTGGGTTTTCTCCAGGTACTTCAGCTTCCTCTCACAGATCAAAATCATGCAGGCTACGTCAACTGGTGACTCTATATGCCCCTAGGTGTGAGTGGGTGTGCGCATGGTTGTCTGTCTCTGTGTAGCTCTGCAGTGGACTGGTGGCCTGTCCAGGGTGTCCCCCGCCTCTCTCCCCTTGACTGCTGGAGAACCAGCTCCCTGCAACCCTCAGTGGAGGATGAATCAGTTACAGAACATGGATAGATGGATGGGTGGAAATCACATTCATTGAATTACATGAAATTAGTTCCAGTCAAGCTGCACCCACCAACCATATTTTTTCTTTGAATGCACCTTTTACAAATGTCACCCACATACTTTAGATACTGTTTAAAATTATCCAATTTAAATACGAGTTCTCAATGTCATTTTTCAAAAAGAAATTATGGAAAATGATATGCATTATTGTAGTGCTGCTCTGTGTTTGTTTTTGTCTGTAGAGACATTTCACAAAATACATGCCCAAAATGAACAGGTGAGGGGAAAGAATGAAGTCTACGAAAACAATATGTACATCACCTAAAATCAGTTATAGGAAAAAAGGCTTGTATAAAAGATCTTTGGGCTGCAATTGTGTAATTTTGACCAATTCACCTTGTATAAAATCCTGTTTTAGAGCAAAATAGGTGTAGTAGATTCAAGTGAGGATAATCTCTCAGTAAAGAAAGATAATGGGAGGCACAGTTATTAAAAATGTTTTTGAGACCAATCCCTGAAAGAAAAGTGAAACGCCTAGTGTTATTTTCTCTAAATTATCAGATTTTTCACACTGCATGACACTTTTTTGTTTGTTTGCTGTTTTTTGTGTAAAGGCTGGAAGAGAAATAAAGTAAGGTTAACCTAACAGAAATAAAATTACAATAAAGAGAGTTTTTATTAAATACAAATACAGAACTTTACCTGCATCTATAGATGTTGCTACTCGCAAAAGCATCAAGAGTGTAGAAGCTCCTCATTTGGTTAATTTCAATTATTTCAATGCAGCCAGAATAATTGTGGAACAGCTTCGCTCTCTTGGAAATAAACAAACACAGATAAAGAAACATGAAACAATCATTTTTCAGCTTCATGAGTTAAAACCCTGCAACTTTAAGCTGTGATTGCAATTTTAAACCATATAATTTTAGTGTTTAGTTAAAACTGCTTACAGTAATTACAAAGTTTACCTGATTGGGGAGATATTGGTGAGGCAGGCCCCCTGTGAAGACATGGTTTGTTCTCTGAATCATGTGCCCCAACCAGTAATTACTGGCTGGGCTTTTAATTTTCTCATAGCCAGAAAGCACCAGTTCTGCTTCACAAGGGGTCAGGTGTTGTCTAGGGAACAAAAAGAAAAGAAAAAAGTCTTATAAGATGTACAGCAAGCTTGAGAAAAAGAAAAATCTAAGTTGCTACTGAGATAGTTATTGCTAAATTAGAGAAAGAGCTGGTAATAGTTTAGTTCCCTCTGCTGACATGTGCAATAATCAGTATCGTTTTAAGGGGTGTTGCTCCTGACCTCTATTTTGTTTTCTCTAGGTGTCCTCTGAACCTCCACGCAACAATTCTTGACCCACCTTATAGTCAGAGTTTTCATAACCAATTCTCCTCTATAAAACAACAGGGGAGCACAGATAATTACCCAAGTGCAGATTCTGGACTAACCATCTGTAGCTTGAGGGTTCTTGGGCCACAGATGCGATGTCCCCTCTCTAGTGCCTCCTGATAGCTCTTGTTCCCTGAATGGAAGTTAGGAGGTCCACGAAGCAATCTAGTCTGATTTGTTAAGCCGGGGTTGCAGGATGTTGAATATGCTGGCTAAACACTCGGGGCACTTACTCCAACCTGCATAAGTCCTTCCTCCAGAGCCAGCATGGAGAAGCGGTTAATTTAGAAGCAGTCTGCCAGAGCGGCCTGGCCGGCAGCCAGAGGGCACTGTGCTCACTGTCCTTGAGAAGTCGGCCCCACCGGGTTTCTATTTAACATATTGAAAAGCGTCTTTGACGGGAAGATATATTAAAAGTCTATAATGAGTTAGGCGGTGGCGTTGAGGATGGCCATGGCGTTGTAGCTCTGGGTCAAATCAGACAAAGATGGACGGACTCAGCCGTCAGACAATTACAAAGAATTTGCTTTGTGACACCAGAAACCATTTTTCCATACTACCAACCCCCTAGTTATGACAGCTCTCTTTCTTGCAGTGTCTCAGGGGGTTGGTGTAGAACATTATGATTGATTCATACTGCTGTTGTATTTTTCTTCCAGAAAAAGAAAAAAAACAGGGGTTGAGCTTCGTAGTCCGTTGAACCTGATTGGCCCCTCGTATATTTAGGCCAGTGCAGCTTTCTGCCAACAAAACATGAGGCAACCTTCCCACGGAGCTCCGTTATCACCTTTAGCGTCCTAACTTGTATCTAAAATGTCATTTTCATACGTTTCTTTCTGTGCCATTCAGTTGTAACAGTCAAGCACATTTCTCCCTATAAAACATAAAGAATTAACCTTAATTTTTTAAAGCAGACTTTAAATGAGTTGACTGTTGTTTGCATTGTTTCAGCTTCCAGCTCATACATAATAACGCCATGCCTCAAAACCAAACCACAACGTTTCTCATGTCAGAATATAATGGAGAGGGCTGGCAGCGAGACTGCACATGATCTTAGAGAACAACATAACTAAAGGGGCCACAGCCTCACTTTAAATCATTTAAACATTGATTTTGTGCTCAGCTCCTGCTTGTTAATCTTTTCGTAATGAAAAACTGCAAATGAAGACTTCAGATCAGCCAATAAAACATGGCCAGCGATCACTAATGCATTTAACAGGCACATTCTGACGTTTTGTTTCACTTCTTTAAAATGTAAGCCCATTTGTAATAAAATCTAAATTCTCCATGTGGGGATTTCTGACAATTATATAGCTTCCTCAGGAGTTAGTGATAATCCTTCTGTGGAAGCAAATGTGCCACAGTTAGAGTAAGTGGATAACTAGGGATCTAACTAAACCACCTGAGGTGATGACGTTATTTAAAAAGAAAAAAAAAAGAAGAAAATCGGTATCTTAGACATTATCACAATGAACATGCTTTGTTTTTTCTTAACAGAAAATGTATTCTAGCCCAAAGCTGATAAATATCACACTGCGTCTGTAGTTTAATGTCCTGCAAATTAAAAGTGCTATTTATTCAAATGTGTTAGAACATTTTCAGCTTTCCATAACGACCTGAGTCTGCATTGACCACAACACAAATAATAACACGATTACCCTTTAGGGATTTAAATGGTTAAATCGATGCTACGAGTACATACACACCTGATAGTTACCACGTGGACTGTGCCGTCATTAACTCGAACTGATGTGCTCATCTCTGTAACCTCTTCCTCTTCATTACAGCAAAAGGCGTACTGAAACAGGGAAAAGGAGGTTTAAATGTGTCTGATTTGTGTTTTATGTTGCTGACTTTAGAGGGCAAAAATAGTTTCTTTATAACATTTTTTTGTTTAGGAAAAACCACTTGTTCATAAAATATGCAATAAAACTGCACTCAGACCTTTAAACAAAGTTTGGGTGTAAATACATTCCAACTGAAAATAAATTGTAGTACTGTATATCCCACTAAATGACATTAATGCAGCAATAACTAGAAACAGGCTTTATTTGTGTGTTAATCTTTCAATTTAAAAATATTTATTATGAATATCTGCCACAAAATCAGATATTTGGAACTGAATGGCCAAACAGATTATAGTTATCGCCAAGCATCTTTAAAAATATTCACTGTACATAAAACTTCATAAACTCTTTTAGTTTTTACCTGTAAGATTCCATCCTGGATGAAGAGTTTCATGAAAAAGGAATTCCCATTAACAGGTCCCTGGTCCACGTACAGTAGAGTTCCCTGAGCCGCTGTGGTTTGAAATCTCACTGTAATGTTGTTGAGCATGCTGAGGTCAAAGCCTTCAAACTCAATGTATGAATTCCCAGAATACTGAAGGTAGCTTGCATTATCTGGGGAAAAAAGAAAGATATGTGGCTAAAATTGGAGAAAACACTTAAAGAATCTCTGTTGCAAACTGCTAAAATTCTCACTGATCCATGAAAGAAACAGATGCATTCTTTTGGATGTTTTTTTAGAAGCAGTATACCTCCACAATAAATACGGTAGTCAGAACAAGTCAGAACAAACATTTGTGCACTTTTAAAGAACAAGTAGTTCAGCGCTTTGAGAAAAAGTGTCAAAATTAGAAGCAAAGATTGAATAATTAAGTCAATTAATCTGAAACTACATGGAAATGCTTTAAAGGCTCTTGGCAGCGTCACAGCTTTGTCTTTTTGTCACTCTACAGGCATACTATTATTGCCAAAATCCTTTGAAGCTTGCAAATGGCACTACATTAGGCAAATCTGAAGACTCTGGGTTGAAAAGAACATATTTATTACATGCCTCGTTTTACGGTGGAGTAACGTGGTTTATGCCATCCATGAAGAATGGACAATTATGAGGTATTTCAGTCAAAGTTCCACTGCCTGAAAGCTTATTGGGGTTAGTGACGCAGACGAACTTAAAAGACTGACTCTGACTTCAGCTTGGGAGCATTAGGGGTACTCATGCTCAATAGACTTCTCATTTAAAGGAAGTAGTGCAATTTGTAGGAGAAAAGTCAAACGGCGGAGCCTGGTAAATTGAGAGGCATTCCCAGATGTCTCGTGCTCTGTTCTCTTTTTGGGGAAAAAAAAAAAACACACTTGAGAAATCAGCAACGTGTCTTTAAAGTCGCTGCTATGATTAACCACGCAGCTGTGAAATGTGAACTTATCAATATTTGTTAGAAGCCAACTTCTAATAGGCCGGACCCTTTTTGATCTGAGAGAAACTCCTCGGGGCGTTTGGCAAACAAGCTAACCTAAATACCCGCGTTCCCTCCTGGGAGCAATATAAGACAAACCTGGAGGAGAATCCCATGGTAACAAAAAGGGAGAATCATCAGGATCAGACCCTCTGTGTTCTGTGAATTAATCAGGATAAACGCATGCAGCAACAATGCTTTGCCGTCTTCGGCTCCACTTCTGACAATGGGGCTTGCCAATGCTGATGATGGAAAATTACCCCTCAGAGACAAAGCCATTCATTAATTTTAAAGCCTTGTTTAGTCTGATATAGTCTTTGATGCATCTGGAGGTTGCTGCCAGGAAGCGGTGTCATGCCTCATTAACAGTAAGATTCGGCATCTCCTTCAAAGGTCTCCTGTTTTTTACCTTTACCTCACATTCTCACGCCCAAATTTTATTTATGCACATGCCTCAAGTAACTATTCACACCGAATCTGAGCTGATATATATTTTTTGCACTATTTCAGTATTTTCTTCCACTCCTAACATTATGCTGACCCAGCTATTTTTGATCACTTTAATCTGTTCAAAAGCTTTTCTAGTTTCCTTATGGATTAAAAAAAGGAGTCATCTACTGGGGATATTCTTTGATATAAATCTTTTAGATCAGATCTAATTAGGGCCAGTCTTGATACATGACCATAAGAGAGGTGAGGAAACTGACATAAGTCATATTTAATGCAACACAGAGAGGTGGAGCGTGATGTTGCGACGCCGACTGTAGGTGCAAGTCAGCAGGGGGCTGAAGTAAAAGACTTCCCACTAGGAAAAATATATTGGACAAAATGTGAGCTTAAGAGCAATTAATTGGAGGAGAGACTTTTGATGGTGAGATTTAATTAATATGGACTTAATGTCCCATTAAAAAAAACAGCCAGGATGTAAGTTCTGCTTTGTCCCTGATTTATCGAGTTAGGTAATGGACTGATGATTGAACTTGTCACAGGACAGAGATAAAATACTGCTGAAGATCGTTCTTGGACCTGCAGTCTCGAGAGAAGGGAAAAGGTCATTCTGTACCTACAAAATTGGCTGAAAAATAACCTCGAACCAACAGGATTTCAATGAATATCATTGCCCTGCTGAGATACACGAAGGATCTGATGCTAAATTTATTACCTTTCAAATCAGGTGTCTGATCATTATTATTATATCTTGCAAATTATCTTTGAAGTCTGGTTTGAAATGGCAACTGAATTTATAAACTGTGTCTGAAATGACACATTTAGAAAGTGTCTCATGAAAATTCAGAACTTGCCATATTTTGTGAAGATTCTGACAGGATTAGAATAGTTACAGGCACAAATATCAATTACTGGTATCTCAACGGCAAAACAGGCTAAGTTGAAGAAAAATAATTCTTAATCAAGAGCTCCAGAAGAGAATTTCATACATGTTAAATTGAAGATTACTAATGAGGCAGCCCCAAGTGGCACTGCATGTTTGAAAAAGACTAACTTCTTACTCATCAAGTTGATTTCGAGGAGGTTTGAGGGGGTAATTTCAATTCCGCATGGCAGCGTAAGATAACGGCTTCACCTGTGTTGTGGTGATCACTCCAAGGAAAGTCAACCAAATCATGGTTTAGCAGGAGTAAGCCTCCCTCCACCCGCAATTCCCCACTCTAGATTCTCATCGGCTTTATGAAGTTAGGATTTAATAATGTGGAGCTCAGCGCTGCATGTACAGCAGAGAAAACAACAGCAGCAGCAAAGTTTCACACCTTCACATTTATTTACGTGCTTTTAAAAGGTTCTGAATTTAGTTTTTTTATATTAAAAATAAAAACACATTCAATTGAATACTGTACTGTCAGTGTATATATATATATATATACCATCCTCTCTTTTTATGAATTCACATTGACTTGATATATATAAATATATATATTTCAGAGGTTGTGGAGCAGTTTTAGGTTTAAAGGAGCACTGAGTCTATTTCAAGCTGCACCAAGGGCACTGCATGTGTTTAGATGGTGACCTAGTTTGATAAACTCAAGAGTTTCTGGGTCTTCTCTCTTTAAAACTTATTTACTTTGATTAAGCGCTTATGTGTAGAAATGTAAAAGGAGTGTGTAGTTGCTTGTTTTTTTAATCTTTAAGTGTTTTTTTCATGTGTGTGTTTCTTTAACTCTTCTCAAACCAGTGCACAGATTGAAGGCTGGATCAGGTGCAATGGGGAGGACTCCATTACTTTTGGCCCACACTGATTTTCAGAGTGTCGCCATAAATTGGTTCAAGCTCGTCTGTGTTCAATAGGTGTGTTTTACAGTTCTGTGAACAGTTTCAAAGGTAGACAGACCTCATCTGTCACAGAGTAACAATCTGTCCCGCACACTGAATTCCTCCTCTTACATAGATGACTGAATCCAATACCAATAATGCATTGTGTTCCGTGTCTATCATCTGAGTGTTAAGGGATATAGTGCCAAATACTGATCAGATGTATTATTCTTTAAAAGCACTGTTTTCTCAAATAAAAATGGACAACACAATTTAGTAGAAAGCCCAAAACTAGATGGAGTTTTGCTGCAGATGCACACAGACCATCTCAGAATCAGAGCTAATAAATCATAACCTGTTATTTTCCAAAGGTTCTATAAAAATGACATTTGGAGTGCCAACTCAGTGGGAGTCTCCTCTTGTTCAAAAATGACTCAAACGTTTGCTCGGAAGGACTTGTAAAGAAAAAAAAAGGCTGCAATTTGTCGGAAATAATTGTCTCGGACAAATGTCAGCACACATTAACGGCATTAATAGTTTATCAGTTTAAATACTGCACTTTAGTGCCACTTTGTAAAAATATAATGTTAGTGGAAGCATGGTGTTAGGGACAAGAACCGAAAGGTCTTAATTATAGTTCATATATGCCACTATTAGTGAAGGTCAGGATTTTTTTCTATTACTTTATATTTTGCAGCTGATATAATGAATATTTATATTGATCACAAAGATATTTTTTAAAAGTACTAAATGAAAAGTATGTAAAGCGATGCAGAAAATGTAGGTTATGTTTTGTACTGAAGAAAATGTGAAGCTTTTGAATTGTGTGCAACCTTTGAATTGCTCTTATATCTCGTCTAATACATTTACCTAGACAACACTAAGAAACTACAGTTAATATTTGGTCACTGTTGGAGGAGGAACATAGAAACGATGCTGTACGATTCTGTACTTTTGATTTCTCTGGAATGGGGCATGACATGTTTTTTTTATTTTAAGATCTTTTAGCTTACTTCTTGTTGTTGGACAGGTTCTATTGAAGAGATTTATTTATTCTACAGGTCTGTCAGTAATCAGGCCTGGGTGTGACAAGTGAAACTGAACTAAGCTTTTCAAATACACAGTGCATTGTGAAAGTATTCAAAAAAAAATTTAATAAATACAAATCTGAAAACTGTGGTGTGCATATGTTTTCGGCCCCCTTTACTCTCACACCCCTAAGAGATCCACTGCACAGATGGGAGAATCTGTTCACAGGACAACAATTAGTCATGTACTCCACACATCTAAGGAAAAGTGGAGAGAAGAAAGCCATTGTTGAAAGAAAACTTTAAGAAGACTAGTTTGCAGTTTGTTACAAGCCATGTAGGGGACACAGGAAACATGTGGAAGAAGATCCTAAGGTCAGATGAGATAAAATAATGTAAACCTAGAACTGCGCATCAACCTGAACACGCCGTCCCCACAGTGAAACATGGTGGTGACAGCATCATGATGTGGGGATGTGTTCCTTCAGCAGAGACAAGGAAGCTGGGAAGAGTTGATGGGAAGATGGATGGTGCTAAATGCATGGCAATGCTGAAAGAAAACCTGTTAGAGACTGCAAAAGACTGTGACTGGGGTGGAGGTTGACCTTCTAGCAAGACAACGACCCTAAACATTCAGCCAGAGCTACAATGAAATGGTTTAGATTAAAGCATATTCATGTGTTAGAATGGCCCAGTCAAAGTTCAGATCCTATTGAGAATCTCTGACATTGATGTGACTTGAGAATTGCTGTTCAGACACTCTCTTGATCTTGATCACCAAATATCATCTTCCTTCCACTTCACAATTATGCACTACTCTGTGTTCACAATTTTGCAGTCCTGGCTAGGTCCTGATCAGCACTTCAAGCTCATCCATCTTATCTCATGTCCCCTATTATGATCGATGGTTCAAATGTCCTCTCTCTGCTTTGCACCTGCTCAACACCCACATCTCCTCGTCTTTAACTTGTCTGAGATTTTTGGGTAATATTAGAGCTTCTAAGATGTCAATTAGCTGCTCACTCTTGTAAACAAGTCTGCCGTTGCTATGTATGCATGATAACAAGTGGCCAAAAAGTAAAAGATTAATAGCAAAAATCCTCCAAGTAGCACAGTTTTCAAACCAGAATGGAAAAAAAAAATCACTCAAAAAAGGCAATGTCTTCAATCAGAAAATAAAAAGCTACTAAAACAAGCTACCACCTTGTGTGGCGCTACTCTAGAAGTTTTTTAAATAATGGAAAGAACCTAAAATACACTGACTAACCCATACAGCATGAGCAGCATCTGATAAAACTCATTAAAATTTCATTATCAGGCATAAATGTTTAGTACTAATAAAGTAAAATACTTTTATTATATTGTCTCCTTGTGAGGAAATGCTGAATGATAAAGTCATGAATCTATTTCATATGAAAGCAATCAGCTCCATCATTAAGATTACTGACAAGTCAATGGAAAATATGTCCATGAAGCTGGTGTGTAAAAATGTCAAGCGTAAGGATTTGAGGAACTACAGTGTGCAGTGCTAGAAAATCAGAAATGGACCATGAGGTAGTGGAAGAATTAGTCCATGTATATTTTGACACAAGTGGATGGTCAAGCCTGTCTGCTTAATGGAACAAGATACGTCACCAGGATGCACCATGGGAAGAAGACAGTTTGGTGCAGACAATGTGATGAACTAAGTGATGTTCTGCTGAGGAAACTTGGGTTCTGCCATGCATGAGGAAGTTAATATGTAGACAGGGTTTCTGACTAAAGCTAGTATCTTACTGGGCAGAGACTGTTTGCAGGAAATAGTGAATGAAATTCACAAGATATTTTCCAAACAGTGATTTCCACTCACTGGAGTCCGTCCACTTAATTTCTCATTGAATCAACTTTTTCCCCACTTACTTCAGTCAGCATGAAACAGAATCCTTCTATAGCTACTTCCTATATCTGCTTGTATTTGCAGGGATTCACAGCATGGTTCGTACCTGAGGATAGCTCAACTGCTGGGGCTGGGGTGAGCGCTGGTGTCGGTGCTCCGGGTGCGTAGCCGCCAGTGGTGTTCTTGCCTACAGTCGCCGAGGGAACCAGATCCATAACAGGAGGCAGGCAGCTGACCTTGTTGATGCCATCTACACAGGAAAATGCTTCTGGACATGGATTCGGCAGGCAGTCATCATAGTTGTGCTCACAGTTCCTCCCCTGTGTGCAGATATTAGATAGCCCTGAGATTCGCCGTGCTGAAATGCTAAATGGAACACAATGTTTAATGCTCAACGTATATTAATGGTAACTAATTAAAAACAAGGCTTTTAGAATTCAAACAAATCTGAATATATTTTAAATTATACTATTTTAACTAAATATAAGGAGTAGTAGACATACATGTTAAATAATTGAATTTTCTTGCTTCAAAAGCTCTTTTGTGAAATGATTTAACCTCGAAACCACAAAGGGAAAGGTGATCATGGACTTTCAACAGTTCATTTGTTTGATTATTAGGGGAGAAGATTATTACAAGGAGGTGAGGAGAGTGGGTGGAGGGGGAGGTATAAAGTGGGAGAGCCTCACCACAAATCCAGGACGACAGAAACAGGTGTAGCCATAGCCTGGATCATTCTGGATGCATATCCCCTGGTTGCAGGGCTGTGGAAGGCACTCATTAATGTCATCCTCACAGTGAAGGCCTGTCCAACCTGCCAGGAACAAAAGCCCACAGAGTGTCGTAGTGAGCCTGGGCTCTCTCACTTCCACCCTCTGAAGTGAATATCAATCAGATTCTCTTACATTGATTTGCTTCTTTTGGGGTTCACACACATACACGGACAAGAAAAGGCTTTCACTAAAGAGTAAGATGCCACATACATTTTAATGAGCCGAGGCAGTATCGTTCTTTAATCACCGTTTTTTTTTTTTTTTTTTACTGTATGACGACAAATTCCTCCCTGGAGGAAAGTAGATAGCCTTTGAACAACTTTGACAGACTTAAACTATAATAAATTATGGTAACCTTTAGTGGCTCCTTTCAGTCTAATATACGTTTTTTTCTTTGCATTTTAAAGCCACATCTGAAGCAGAAAAAAAGACAAAAACTTTGGTTCAGTTAAGAAAATGTATTACCATCTAGGTTAGTTTTAGTATTCATGCTTATAAGCTGCAAGAGCTGCCTGTAAAAGGTCTTACAAAGGGGTAAAAAATGCCTTATTTTGAAGTAAACTGAGAAAATCACAGGATTTTTCAGAGTGACTCACCTGACCTGCAGTGGCAGACGTAGCTATTAATAAGATCTTGGCAAACAGCACCGTTCTGGCAGGGTGCTGAGCAACATTCGTTAACATCCACTTCACAGAAATCCCCCATGAAACCTGGTGGACAGCTGTAAAAAACATATCATGCTTTAGAAAACTGTGAGGCTCTCTCTGACACGTGTTTATTCTGGGTTTGATAAGTCGTGTCCATGAATTGTTTTCTTTTTGTTATTGGTAACCCAGAAATATTGTAATCTTATCTTTTTTGCTAGTTGCTTGTTCTTGTTTAAGACTTTTAGAAAACATGATTGTATTTCTTGGTCTTCTGAGAGATGCAGCAGAAAGTATCTAAAAAATTGTGAAACTATTTGTTTTAAAGCGTGAAAAAGGAAAAACTAATCTCAAAATGAAGGCTGTGATTTTCAGAATCATGTTTTTTTCCCTATTCATCCACATTCACAAGTTGAGAATTTCAAGTAGCCATCTCTGGTTGGAGTCTCAACCCTCCTACTGGTAAAAATATGTCTTTAGATTTTTACAAAGCTCAGCAAATAATGCAAACCTCCACTTTCAATGAACCACACTGACACGATGACGAGCCCTGCAATACTGAAATTCCCACTGGTGAAAACTGAAATGAAGCTTATAAGTCACAACCTTGACTTTAAAGACCTTATTCTCTAGAGGCATCCTGCAGAGCAGAAAATCCACAGGAAAATGAAGGGAAATAATTATACTGAGCAGAGGATGTCCTGTGTATCAATCAGACAATAAAACAATAAAAGGAGTGATAATTGTTTGAGGGAGTTAGTTGAAGGAGGGGTTAAGCTACACCTGGATAAGCTAGACTTTGAACATATAAGGGCGCCATTCAGTTCTGTAGGTGTCAATCCCACCATGGCTCTAAGATTTGTAGAAGAGCTGTTATTTTCCAGATGGACAACGAGTCTGATCATGCATCAAAGCTGCTGCAAATCTGAGGCCACGGAGCCCCGAATTCTTCAAAGACATCAGCGGATTCTCAATTCACAGCCAAAACATCCTCAAGCTCACTGAACATTGTTGAGGAAACTTCCAAAAGAGAAGGAGACAAACACTTAAAGAAATATAGTAAGACTCCAGGAGGTGAAAATAAATCATGTAAGCAGATGAACTTTTGTTGACCTTTCTGTTTATTTGTCTTATAAACTGTCAATTTGAACTAATTTAACAACTTAATAGGAAAAAGGGCAAGTTGTTTAAAGCATAACATCTCAATTAATATAGATTACAAACTAAATGGAGTGTTTTTAAGCTGAAATTTTGATGTGCATTTTACATAAGATGTAGAAAAAAATATCAATTTCTCTAGTACTATTCCTCAAACTATTTTATATTTTAGCTTATTAAATTCTGCCACACAAAGACCTCTGCATTTAAATGGAAATAAGTAATGAACTAATTTATCTGTAAATACATCCTTGTAACATCGTTCGCACAAATAAGCCCTAAAAGAGCATCATTGACAATACACTGCTCAGGTAATAGGAAGTTCACTGTATCATCAAAAACACTGTAAACAGCAACAGCCTATTTGGAAGTTGCTGTAGTCATTGTCATATAAATCATGACATCGAGCATATAGCAGCCCGTCAGCACAAGGTTAGACAACGTAATTAACTGTAAGGCATCCAGGGATGTGCTGTGTCAAATTGGCACACAGTTTCTGCATACATCTTGTATCCAGATACACTCCATCACTCAAAAGATAGCGTGCCAGCAATTAAAAAGTAATGATTCACTTGCAAACAACCTGGAGGACTGATATGCGTGCACAGATGTACTGCAGCACAATTATTATGAGACAGGATGCATTTTTAATTGGAAACAAGTGGAACTGGGTAGCACTGACAACAATCTGAACTTTGGAGTGTTTAAAATTATTTTTGTCACGTTTGTAAGTTTAAAGGATCGTTTTTAATGTTTGAAAATGTGAATTTAAATATTTTTATATAAATGGAATATATGCATTTACAAGTATGTTTGTCTAATTTTAGTGTTTAAAAAATAACATTACAAAATCGTATTTACGAGTGCCATTTTATTGGCTAGCTTCAATTTCCTTGGAAATTTTTGACAAAAATATTAAAAGTTTATGCAAAAATATTTTAAAAGATAGAGAGGGCAAAAAAGAAAAATAGTGGGGTCTTTTGGTTTATGTGAGGTACAAATATTTTATTCAGCAAAGCTTTCTGAGGTGCCGAGTTAACTAGATCACATTTCAAGCTTAGAGCAGAAGCCTCAACATTTTGAACTTCTTCTAAACTTCATCTTTTGCATTTGTATCTGTGAAGCTTCTTAGTTATCCAGGATGTGGTTAATAGGTTCAAGCAAAGGCAATTGGATTTCTTTTCTTGGTTTGTTGAAGCAAAATATCTTTAAAATCCATAAAAAATATAGGTAGTTCCATTTTACTGTACCTCAGAAAAGGGAAGTAAAATCTCTGTGTTTTTTTAAAGTGACTTTTTAACAGCAGTAACATAGTTTCTTTAAAAACAAAAAGTATATGTAAAAAGTTTATACAATTTATTATTTAAGAAAATCAGGTTTTTTATTTGTCACTGATAGCACCATCAGAAAAAACAGCAACATGCTTTTTACATAAATATAGATGAAACAAATATAGATAAAATTCTGGCCTTGAAATGTCTTTAAAAATGTTAAAACACACACACACCCTCTGGATAAGACAGTAGTATCTCCCGTTACTCTCTAGGCCTGAAATACCTGCACAGACAGGTCAGAGAAGATGGTACTGTTGCAGGAACCCAAACCCTATCACAAACCTGTCATTTACAACCTAATAATTTAGTTATGGAATTTTTCATTAAAATCTCTAAAAACCCAAGTTTTACAAACTAAACATGTGGTCAGGTTGTGCAAAAATAATAACTTTAGAATTATTTGACACCAATACCAAATAGAGACCTTTTTAAGAATTGTAGCTGGTTTAGAGACGCCAAACCTCATGAGAATGTCCTAATGACCTCCGCTCACATAACTTTATAATGTTTTACTGCAGCTTCGTGTAAATGACCTGTGACATTCTGACCTGTTTAAACATGTTATAACTGTTAACCTCTACCAGGTTAACTGGCATGTTATTCCAACAAATAATCAAAAACAGTGAGTAAACGGACCTGCAGGTAAAGTTTGACCCTTCACCATCGAGGCACGTGGCTCCGTTGAAACACAGCGAGATGTTTAAAGCAGCATCTTTACAAACATTTATATCATTTTCACACATTTTCCCAGTGTAACCATCCAGACAGAAGCATGCAAATTTATCTGTAAGATCCACACACGAGCCTCCATTCAAACAGGGGCTGCAGGCACATTCCTGTAAATATAAAGACAAGTTTGACTGTATGCAACTCTGGTTTAAAATACATCAGTTAAAATGCAGATCATCAGTTTGATAATTCAACAACATAACAGGAAAAAGCCTGTAGGCAAATGAATCTTTTATCTCTAGAGTCCAGCTAAAAATAAAAAAAAGAAGCTGTGGTTTAAATCAATTAGACATTGTAGACTAGGGCTTGCTTCTAATCAGGCATTTGTACAATGTTTACATGATCCTTGTAGCACAATTGACTTATCTTGTACAAAAGTCAATAGAGTTAATGATACCAAAAGGCCACACAAAGACTACAAAATTCTCCTGACATTTCTCCAGAACACTCAGAAGGTTTATTAATTAAGCTAAACTCACATCAATGTTTGTTTCACATCTGCTGCCGATCCACCCTGGTTCACAAAGACAGGTGAATGAGTCTATTCCATCCCGACAGCTGAGAGGGCCACAACACACTAGGTCATAAGTGAGATCACAAAATGATACTACTTTGTACAAAAGAAATAAAAAAACATACATTTACAGGGTTATTTTTGTGTTTTTATAAATGCAGTAATGCCCAATCAACTAAATTATTATACTTCAGCACCAGTAAGACAACCTACACACTATAGATCTTTACAGTATGAGGCGTATGTTGGTACTCTCTGCATTGAGAAGAGGTGTAATTAAATATAATTCCATGCCATTGATGTACAATTTGCACTTTTCCTGATGGAAAGAAGAAAAAAAAGCATCCGTACCTCCCATGAAGACAAGGTGCTGACATGCATTCGTCAAAGTTGGTCTCACAGTGGAGCCCGATGAAGCCATCAGAACACCAGCAGTGATATCGATTAGGCCCGTCGATACATCCTCCCCCGTTTTGGCATGGGTTTGAAACGCACTCATTGATGTTTTCTTCACATCGGGATCCTAAATATGAAGCACATTTTAATTTAACAAATAGGAATCACTTCAGTTTTAAAAAAACAATTAATATATTTTTGTTTACAAAGCATATCGATATGTAGCTCTAGGGCCAGTGAGGGATACAGACAATTTACTTTCCATTAAGAGGAGAGTGATTTGATTCTTCTCTAAATTTTGGACTCAGTTCAACTTTTAACAGCTTTTGAACCTTGTAAAACTAAACAAAGCCTCCATTTTTTGCAGCTAAATTGTTAACCTTTTGTAGACTACAGTTGTAAATTTGCCTCAAACTACTGTACTTCTGGCCTTATTGCAGCCAAGTGGTGTATTAGGGTTAGAACTTTCATCAAAAACGGTCAATATCCTGGCCTATACGTGTCTTTGGGTGGATGATGCAAGTTCAAAATCCTTAGCTTTCATGCTTTGATGAAAAAGCTGGAAAATAAATCCTTCCTAATCAACTCAGCTGTTCTCAAACAATCATTATCACAATTTTCTTTTATTACATTATTTTGTGAAAATTATTCAAGAAGCATATTTCACATTCAAGTCAATTTTCTGCAGTAAAAGACTTTAGTTTCATTCAAACACATTTTTCATCATTTCTGCACCAAGAACATTAAAGTCAAACAAAAATAAACTGAAATGTTAATTAGGAGTGAAAGGGCGATCACTGCAAATACACTTTATTTATGTCAGGTAAAGCACACAGGAAAAAAAAAAGGTAAATTACAGTCATCTACTTTACTTAAAGTACATTTTGCAGGTTATTAGGATGGTATTGTGACTGACAGCAGGTAGACGTTTCAGACAATTCACATCAAAGTGTTTTATGCCAAGAAGCATAGAGCAGATAAGTAGAAGCTGGAAACTCAAATACAATCAAAAGCAAAATTGTTGTGAAAAATGATCCTCTTTGATCTTTGATTTACTTGTGTCATTTATTCTTCTTTCATCTTCACATAAAATTGAGTCAGCAAACTTGTCTTTCCCTTCAGAAAATGAAACATATTCAATTAGTTAATAGACTAAATCCTTGAAGAGCAGAATCCTTCATCTACTAGTGAGTATACAGTCCAGATAAAGATGCCTTCAGCAGCACGGCGCGTCTTCCCTCTCTGATCTCCTCAGTAACCTTTGATATGAAGTGATCACAGCCTGGCAGCGATAGTAAACATGAGCATGATGCATGCATCACAATAAAGAATTTCTTGGTTCTGCAGTTGTCTTTTCATATCGAGTTAAGTCTCACTCTCATGCTCTGTTACCAACAATATGCCACAACTCAAGTGCCTATAAAATAAATGTGGTGCTTTGCAGTATTCCATGCAAATATTGTTCTCTTTTAAATGACAGTCACAAAACAGAAAATGTTATGAGATAAAAAGTAAAAACTTTATGATTTTGTGCCTTTTATCATCCTTAGAAGCAGCAGAATCTGTCAGAATGCATAGGATTAAACATAAACATAAAAAAATAAATATATATTTTAAAGTGTTATTTAAAATAGGAATTTAAGTTATTTATTACACAAACATCCCAAATATTCACTGGCTCCAACTTCTCCAGCATTTGCTGCTGCTTTTATCCATTTTTGATGACTGCAAATGTCTTTGGGCTTTAGTTTGCTGCTCTGATGAAACGAGCACTTTGAAGTCAAAAATCTTAAGCGTTTTTTTCCCTTTAAAGAAAACACAACCCTAATGTCAACAATAACTACTATTTACACCAGGGGTGGGCAACAATTTGTTTTCATTTTCCAAAGGCCATGTAGATTTTGTTAAGGCAATTAAAAAGCAACATATTGATATAAAAAGAAAAACTTTCCAGGCAACTCTGATGGAAGAAATGTTCTGAAATGTTTCTTTTGTCTGACTAAAACAGGTTTAAAGTACAGGTAGCTGACTGTCTCAGTACAGCGAAAGATACTTCCTTAATACATCAAACTGTCTGTGAACTGACACCTGTGAGAAAACGTGTGTTTTTTAATTTTGTGTTGTAGCTTCTTGTTTATGTGGTTGAAGGATAGAGTGGAGACTATTATTTTATTTGTTAATTTTTAAGGAAAAAGACCTGGATGTGAATTTGGTTCAGATGTCAATCAAATCTATGACAGACCTGTTCTTACTGTCTGACTGATAAATCCAAACCCTCGCTCAAGCTTCTAATTTACATCTGTTCACTTTATCAAAAGTTTCTGAAATCTAAATGAGAAATCCAAAATTAGAACACACAAAGAAAAAACTATCTAAGCCTTTCAGATTTTCAAAAACTGAAAGCACCCAAGGGTCAAGGAATAGGGACAGGGAGTAAAACGATCATATGGTATAAAAACATTAGACAGAATTATTTACAATACCGTTCTTCAAAATTACCATAAAATGACATAAAGTGTGGAAAACCCTACTTTTAGTTGCATTAAGAGCATATACATCCTGTAAACTCTTCTTCTGCTGCCATTCCTGCAGCTGTATTCTCTCTGGTAAATTGTAAATTTACCATCAACTCAGTAAAATAACTACCAATTGTTTTTAGAATAACCTGATAAAATTAGTGTCTTCAGTGACAGAACTCTTATGTATTAATTAAATCTACTAAAACGTCGCTGCTGTTTTACCCTCACAACACCAGTGACCACCAGAACTGAAAAGAAGGAAGTTGGAACCTCAAAAACAATCACAGCTGACTGGACTCTGCGGAGAGCTTGTAGTGGTTCAGGAAGGTGGAGGAAATAGAACACCACCTGCTTTTCTCTGTGCGCGCTTAGAAGCGCAGACCTGAAATGGATTTCAAGCAGTCTGCCATCCCCTACAAGGACCTGAGGAAAATAGTGTGCAGGTAGGCTGAAAATTTGTTTTTTAAAGGAATTTGTTGATTTTGAAATGTTACTGTATTTTTATGAGCTTCTTAAAAACACAACCTATAGGTGACATGTTGATTCCCTAACATGTAGCATAATGAACCTTTACTTTGAGTGGTTAACCTATTTATTTCTTGTTTAAATAACATTGTTCCATATAGCATTGATAAAATAATATCTAGTAATAGCATTTTAAATTTGAAGAATATAAAATATATTAGAAACCCTTAAAATGCAGGTCAAATTCAAAAGCATTACTAGGAAGGCAACACTGTACATTCTGGTGTAATTTTATAAAGGATTCAGCAGCAATAAAAAACTACCCAACCCTATTAGGAAATTAAAAAATACATTTAAAAAATCTTTGCAGGGATACCTGTATCTAAAATTTTGCACACAGGAAGAACAAAATGGAGGTTCAAATGGACTAGAGGTCAGACTTGTAAAAATAAACTACCACACGTGTGTCCTGGTAATAGATGACATCAATAAATATCTGATTTTACCTTAAAACAAAACAGTATTTAATGATATGGGACTAATTTTATCATTTTAATAACACCAACATTCCTATTTTCTTAGCTTAGTTCCATGCAATTTCCTAAAAAAATATAATTATCATGAACACAAGTGTGACTGTGAGCAATGTTTGTACTTTGCGAAACTACTGTCAAATTATGTGGTTTTTGCTTTGTAATTAGACAAATTATTAGATTCCCATTACCACATGGTTACCACACTACTACCATCTTCATATCAGTACTGTACATTTATTTTTAAAACCTTTGCATGCAATATTTTTACTATATGAACAGTGATTAAACATGATGAAGATGCTACAGTGTTATTAGACATTCTAAAATATATTCATACTAAATAATGTCTTCACCGTTTGCATTTGGTCCTTTTTTATTATTCATCAAATCATGATGTCACAGATTTATTGTACAGTGGAATTATTTCTATTTCCAGGTCAAATGGTTTCATTTACATAAAATATAAACTCCGTCTCTAATGCAGTGGCAAAGACGGACATCAGATATTTTACTCTGTACGAGTTGAATGGACTGAAGCCAAAACAACAAAACATTGCATGGGTTGATCATCATCATCCAACAATGTGCTGACTGAGAAAACTGCAACAATGTGCTGATTGCAGAATACAATCACTCTGGGGAGCCCGCTACTAATGATGGGTGACGAAGAGAAAACAGAAGGCGATGAATACTGTGCTTAAACTGTGATTTATATAAACAAGATCAGCCATTAATCATGTCACTGCAGTGACTTATGACCTCTGAACACAACGCAGCACCTACAGTACGTACAGGTGTAACATATTTATTACTAAGACTGCAGAGCCTCGGAAGCCAAATGTCTTAAAAAATAATCTGAAAAAACCTGTCAAAGCGTGCTTTACAGTTTACAGTGTGACACACAACAAAATGACATTGTATCTAAAAATGAAGCAAAATTAATGAGATTAGATTTTAACTGAAGACTTGCCAAATAAGAGACACTTAGAAAATATAGAGATTAAAAGAAGTGTTCCTTTAATATAAATATTTACCCTCTAAATGGGTCATGCAGGCTTTTAGATGTATTCGAAACAAGATGAAAAGCTGACATGTTTTATTTGTTTCCAATTATTTCTAAGGGAAAAAAGGGCCTTGGATGTTTAATTAGTTTAGACAATAAGATGCTACAGTGTTCTTTTGCAAAGACATCCTGAAATCACATTTATTAAAGCAGCAGCAAAGACGGAAGCCTGCATAAAAATTCAATATACATGGTGATGCAGGTGGGAATAAAGTGCCATCGTGGCTTAATCACATCGCAAGTGAACAGATATATCGCACCAGACTGATTTATTAGTAAGCAGCCTCAGATGTTACGGTGAAAATTATTTTTGGCGTTTTATATGCCAAAAAGTACTCCTCGGATTCCCAGATGGCCAGAGCAAATAAATGTTAATACCATGAAGTGACACAGCGAGTTACAATATTTGAGCCGCTGTAATACAAGAGTTCAACGAGGCTATGGAAACACTGCTAGATGAGTCAATCTGAGAATTTCATTTGAGCTGAATATTAAAAAGAACAGTAACATGAATCTCTTTTTTTATGTGAGTGTTTTGCAAAAAGTTGCAACACAGCTAGACATGTTACTACAGCAAATATTTTGTATGATTTCTGGCTGGTTTGAGCCAACCGTATCCCCAGGCTGCTCACTCTCTTGGGGAGCCCTGTTTCCTCAGATGAGCTTAGAGCAACAGAAAAAGTAATGACTTGTACTGTGTGCTGTGTGTAGGCCTAATAATAAAAGCTGCTTCTGTGGGAATTGGGCCATGCGTGTCAGGTTCTGCTCTCCAGAGTCGCAATACCTTTGAGATTCCCCCCCCCCCCCCCCCCCCCCCCCCCCCCCCCCCC